>PVLD010014776.1:0-36065 GCA_004027595.1 Dinomys branickii | reverse complement strand
CAGAGAACATAGAAGGGAATTAGCTCTGGATGCTGTCCTACATAATGTTACCTTCATCTTTGTTACTCAGGTTTGGAGTAGTTTTTAGGTCTATCCATGTTACTGACATTAGCTACACCTTCTATATTTAGTAAATGATTTTAATATTATGATTATCATGTTAGCGTCTCAATTTTGCCTTCTGATAGTATCCTACCACATCACATAGAAGACTGCTTGCATTTTTTCACATCTGTGCTATAGTTATCATACATTTTACTTGGATGTATATTTTCGAAGTGAAATAACTCCAAAATTCATTTTTATTTCTTTGCCTCAGAGATTCAATTATTTTTAGAATAATTGAAGATTGAAAAAAAACCCTGAATCTTGCCTGGTGCGATGGGTCACACCTGTACTGTCTGCACTCTAGGAGGCTGATTGCAGGAGGACTGCAAGTTAGAATCCAGTTTAGGTAACTTACTGGCTTAGGGAGAACTTGTCTAAATGAATAATGAATGAATGAATGGATGAATGAGTGAATGAATGGTAAGGACTAGGAACGCAGCTCAGTTGTGAAGGGCAAGTTAAATCCCCATAGTACAAAAATAAGACAGAAAAACAGAATGTAACAAATCTGGTGTTTTTCACTTTTTTGTGTTGTTGTAAATTAACCTTTTTCCTTTTGTTTGAAGGAACTTCTTCAATCTTTCCTTTAGCACTTGTCTTCTAACGTGAATCCTTCAGTTCTTTCTCCTCTGAAGAAAGGCGTATTGTTTTTAACTTTTATTTTCACATGATCTAGAAGTCTAGATCGATGTCTTGTTTCACCGTATTATATCACAGTGTTATCTTCCGGTCTCGTTATTTCTGACCGTTCTGCAGCCCAGTGTAAGGACAGGCATATTACATTACTACTTTCAAACTCCGAAATGTGAAACCCGGCGGGCGGCAAGGAGACTGGTAGGGGAGGGGATAACTAAAGTGCATTCTATGTGTGTACGAATCTGCCAGAATGAAATCCACTGATCTGTGTAACAAATATGTGGGGGGACTTCTGTATCCAATACATATTTACTTGTTGCTTGCTTTTCCTTGGCTTGTCTTTATAACTTTTTATCCTGAGTGTTGTGTACAATACACCCTGGCGTGGATTTCTCTATCTTATCTTGCTTGACATTACTGACCTTCTTGAATTTACAGATTTCATCAAATTTGGAAACATTTGGTCATTATGTAGTCACATATTTCTTTTATCCTCTTTCTTTGATTTGGCAGTATTTTAAAGTGTTTAAATTGAAAAGCCAAGGAAAAATGCAAAACTTTATAGGATAGGGTGCCAAGAGTTTTAAATTTACTTGATTTTTTTCCCACTCTGTAAATTTGAAAGCCAGAATTTTATGGCCATTCATGACACAAACTGGGGAGTCAGAGCTCCTAGCACCGACATTCTGCTCTAAGACCGTGTAACTTTGGACGTGTTCTTTAGCTATGTTCCTTTTTCTGCTTCTGTTCTCTCCCCCTCCCCCTCCTCTCTCTCCTCCCCCCTCCCCCCATAGAGTGGACTGTGTAACTGCTGTGTGACCTTGGTGAGGGATTAAATCTAAGATTCCTTAAATTTAGGAGGAAATATTAGTGGTATCCCTCTCATAGGTTAATTGTGGGGGAAAAAGTACCCACAAAATGCATGCTAAGCACACCGTGCTGATAACTTGGCCTGTCTCATGGCAATTTTCTTTATTTCTTTGAAGCATTTTCCTGGTCTTCTGCATTGTATATGCTGTAGAGCTCTTACCAGGATTTGTGGATGCATCTAGTTTTTAAACTGATTGATGCACTCAAGATCCAAGACACAGTTAAGTTCACTTCCTGCCGGATGATCATTTCAAAGAGTGGAATGAACTGAAATCAGGGCTCATGTGAGGAGGACCAAGAGTCTAGGCAGGGGAGACTTTCAGCCTCGTGTCTTCAGCCCGTTCTGAGTGTCCGTGGGTGGTCCTGCTTACAGTTCTAGGGTAGCCCTGGAGCTGCGTGTGTAAGGAGGAGGCCCGAGGCATCCCTACGGGAAAAGTTACTCCCTAGGAAACGAGAAGCTGAATTTCCTTCAGATTTCCTCCCCTTCCTCCCTCCTGCCTGTGGAGCTACTCCTTGGTGTCACGGACAGGATGAAGAGCACCTTCTGGCCTTGAGACCAAGGAGGCAAGTGGCCTTGTACAAATGACCAATAGGAATCTAAGCTTCTTCTTTTTTTATAGTTGTTGTGTTTCTATTCACCCCTTGGTCCGGTCACAGAAACACTTCATTTACAAGTAGGCTCGGTTGTTTTCAAAATACATTGCTTTTCAAGAAAAAGAAAAAGCATTAATAACCAAACATTTTCTTTAAAATTTTTATTTAAGCAAAATAATGTTTAATTTTAGTTAAGACAGAGGAATAATTTTAATTTCTTAGTGTGAAGATGTTAGTGACCAGCCTACACAGCAGCCTCCCAAAGGTATACTCTTGGCCTTTGAAGGTACACTGTTGGCCTATTTTCAAACTTAACAGAATCAAGCACAAATGGACAGAAAGGGTTTACATTTTGTATAATCATTTCCCTACACAATCATGTACCTGTGGCCTGTTGATTTTTACCTATTTTATGATACATATCACCACATAGAGGTACACTGAGCACATAGTATATGTGCAATAAACATTTATTAAACTGAAGTGAATTGACAAACACCATTAAAAATGTCACTCCTAACAACCAAACCAGCTATTGCTTTTTAGCCTTTTGGTGACACGGCGTAAGTGAACATCATATTGAAGTTGGTTAGATCCTTGGAAGAAATAATAGTGTCCTGCAAATGAAAACAAGTCATTTAGTTTTTCCCCTTTGTAGTTCTTTTAAAAAGTAGGTCTGTTTTTATACATTGCCTAGATTAGATGAGGTATTATATGAGTATGAATGTTGGGGACCGTTGACTGTGTATCTTGCCCCACATACCCACCTCCTGGGTGATGGACTCAAGAGATGGTACTACAGCCAAATAGGGCACAGACAAGTCTTGACAGGAAAAGTGATGAAGGGAAAATTTAAAATACTGGACCAGTGAAAATTTGGCTTAGGCTGAATTCAATGTTCACAATAAAATTTGAGCTTCTCTGACCCCACCATCTGTTCCAGCCTATGAGAGCTCTTAAGGACAGGAGCCGGGCAAAGAGGTAAAGACAGCAAGGTCTGGGAGAGGCTGAAGTGCCAGCCCGGCCTGCACCCTGTTGACACATGCTCACTGTTCATGCTGTGCAGCTGATGTGATCACAGGAAATCCCAGAGACTCTGAGATGGGGAAAACAGCAACGATTACACTCCTCCTGCCTGCCGGACCTCCCCAGCAATGTATCACTGGGGGCCCCACTCCTTGACCATCCTCTCCTATCCTATCCTAAGCCAAGCACAGTGTAAGTTTTCTCTCTACCGCTCTGTGGAGAATTGCAGAGCCCCGTCCCTTTCTAATTTGGAGCCCATCCATGCTCTGATTTTCCAAGCTGGGTGTGGAACTTTGGAAGGCTGAAGCAAAGGGATCACATGTTTGAGCCCAGCCTCAGCAACTTAGTGACTTAGCAAAATTTTTTTTAAAAATTCAAAGGATTGGAGATATATTTCAGTACAATTATATCTAGGTTTCAATCCCTAGTCCCATTGATAAATAGATGATGATGATGATGACAGATAGATAGATAGGTAGATAGATAGAAAGACAAATAGATGGAATTTCGATGTCTTCACGGTCTCCTAATCTACTTACCTTTGAAGTAGAAGGCTGCATCAATCTTAGGTCTAACTCCTAGGAAGTGCCTGGTAATCAGTTGAGGATAACCAGGGTCCATGAGCTTTCTCTTTTCATCATACCTGAGAAAGAAATAACCAGCAAGAAGCCAATCAGAAAGTGGATTTTACAATGTGAACTACAAACTTAAGTTCTGTCCCAGAAGGCTCTTCCTGAAAGGGTTTAACTGTACTGATGAAGGAAACCAAGGAGTGAAATTGTTTGCTCCTTTACTAAAAGTCCCTTTAGGACTCCAAACCTGGCTTCCTGTTGATAGTTAAAGCTTTTGTCCTTACCCTCAATGCTTCCCCCAGGTCTTGGTTCTCTGTTACAGAGCCCGACATTGACGGTGATTTGGTATACTACAGTCCCTTGCTGACTTAATTATTTGGTTGTCCATTACTGTCTTTTCAAAACTTTCTACAGAAACAAGATCAATTACCTTTTCCCAATAAGATAATAGAAAGCAACTGTTTAAATGCCGTGGATCCAAAAGGTTTTAAACATACATGTTAGAGAGAAACGAAAAATAAACCATTTTACTATATCCAGGCTTCTTGGACCCCAGAATTTTTCTTAGTTCCATTTTACCAATGAGTCAAAGACTTTTGTTTCTCTCTAGACTTCCAAGTAGCAATTGAAACTGCCTGTTATCACCTTAGTTCTCCAAATATCTATTGCTGTCACACCTGTGACAATTGTAGGCCCTTGTTTCTGTCCTTTGAGGGAAAGAAAAATCCCAGCCCAGGTGGAATCAGAAAAGTAAACACAAGTACTGGTCAGAATGAAAATGTCAATGTTCAGGATACGGTATGAATTACGTTAGTGTGTGAACTCTTCAGAAAGTTCTATTTGCTAAAATCAAAAGGTCTGTTGAACTTTTGCCATGCTCCCACATCCTGAGAAAAAGAATTTCTGATTTTAGTAAATAGAACTTTCTGAAGAGTACAGCTGATACTGTAACCTTCTTCATACATTCTGTTATGCCTACGTCAGCCAGGCAAGCAATCTGGGAAATGACTGGTTTCCGCAGAAGAGTGTATAGGGCCATGGAGGCGAATCTATGGCATTCATGCTACAATGGGCGGTATGTATCATTGCAAGCTCTAAAAGTTTCACCTTCGCTGATATAGAGGTTCCTGTCTTACTCCAAAATTAGACTCTAGAGATAAAACCAGACAACTGCTCAGATGAGCTCCTGGCACTGTGTGGCCATCTGACTTCCTGCTACGGTGCACTGCCTGGGCCTCCTCTCAAAGGATGGCTTCCTCATTGTGTCTTCTGGGTCCAATAATCATAGAGAGGAGTCTGAAAATTTGTATAGCCCCAAAATGACTGTAGACTAAATAATAGGCCTCGTATAGCTGCAACACTATTTTCCAGTGTTTCTCCTACAATTGACAACATAATCCTTTATTTGAAGCATTCCTTTAATTTTTTAAATAACCCCCTTCACAGTGTTGGGAATTGAACCCAGTTCCCCATGCACACCATGAAAGCATTCTACTGCTTAGCCGCACCCCGAGCTCTCCTATATCAGAAACCAAAATCACAGAGGAGAGAACTAGGTGGACGAATAACTACCTCAGTCTTATGTTTTCTTGAGCCTCTCTCAGGAAGGTCTAGGCCCTGAGCTCTTGCACAGAAAGGCTACCTTTTGGAAGACTCCATTCCGTTCCTGTTTCACAGATCCTAGGGGTCAGAGGACCAGTCGGGAACGCTCACCTCCAATACCGATCGTCTACAAAGAAGTAAGTCTTATAGTGAAACGGGCTGAAGACAGCTGCATCAACCCTTTTCACATGCTGGGGGAAGCCCAGAGAATATATGCTCTTGGGGTATTTCGGCTGTGGTCTTAAATTACTAATTAACCAGTACTTCTCATCTGCGAAGAAAAAGAAAAATGGTATATTAGAATTACGCAGCCAGAGTGATATGGACTGACGTACTACAAGCATCGTTCTTTTCCCAGGATTCTAAAATGTATTCCTGGTCTTGCTTTTCTTCAACAAGGTCTGTCTTCTATGACGCCATGTCCCCTCCTCCACAAACATTACTATCTTATAATTTACAAACATTCTGCAAATGTTGGGTATATTTCCTGTGCAGTTAAGCTACTGTAACTTACAGCTCGGAGCCACCTTTAATAAAATGAAGGTACACTTTTGTTCTACATCTATAAAAAGTAGTGCTATTTCTTCCTTCTTTTCCTTAAAGTATATTCGATATCAAAACTAAACATTGGAATTACCTTTAAAAAGATAAACTTCACTTCTGGTTTCAATTTCATAAGCAGCTTGAATGCCAAGTGGTAAGGTTGGCCATAAGGAAGAAATCAAGCTAACTTTGACTTTTGGTTCCTTAAGAGGCTTCCACCAGAAGAACCTGCCATGAAGGACATTCAACACATGTTAAACACTGTGGGGATTCAAGCTCCTTGACCCGAGAATGGCAAAGAACTATGAAATGGTTTAACATTTCTTTCCATTATTTTCACACTCTAGTCTGTGGATTTCTCGGAGCACCACAAGGGAAGGCTTTTACTCAACATGACAATGACTCTCCCAGGCAATGTGACATATTCTGGAGCTTGGAATCCAAGGATACGAGGTTTTAGTCTGGGCCCACAATCTATTTGCCAGTTTTCTAACTGGAGGGAAGACATGCAATATCAGGTGTTTGTTTTAGAATCCCACAAAGGAGGACTGTTGGCCCTGACTACCAAATATTAATCTTCTCCACTGCCCCCCCACTTCAATCTGTGTTTTAAAACATAAATCATAAGGTACCTTGGGATTCTCTTTTTTATATTCTTTATATTATTCCTTTATTCGAGAAATACATAGACCTCGTTCACAGCCTTAGTTTCAGACTTTACCACTTTTATCTATGATTAAAACAGTTGGGCTTTTCTGTTTGTTATGTTCTAATGATTTCATTTTGTGTTTGTGTGTTTGTGTTTTGAGATAAGGTTTTCCTAAATTGCCCAGATTTGGGTTGATTTGGGGATCCTCCTGCTTCAGCCACCCAGAATAGGTGTGCAGCACCATGCATGGCTTGCCAATTCATTTTTATGGACCGTTTTTTAGTTAAACTACAAACACAATTAATTGCACTGCTTTCCTGCTTCAAAATCACCAAGGTCTTTTCATTGCCTACTGATACAAGTCCCTGCCTATAATTTTCATTTCTCTCTCCCTCCCTCTCTCTGTCCCTCTCTGTCTCTCTGTCTCTCTGTCTTTCTCTCTCTCTTTCTCTGTCACAGACACAGACACAGACACACACACACACACACACACGCACACACACACACACACACACTCCTAAAGGTGCTTTTTAACATTAATTAGGTGTGACAATGATCTTACCAGTCTTTAAAGAAAAAAAGTTTATCTCCCACTTTAGTGACAGCATCAAAACTCAAGTTGGGGTCACAGGCACCTGATGTTGTACTATTAGGTTGTGATGTTGTCCGGTGCTGTGTTGGACCCCCTGAAAATACATTTCAAGAAGCATTAAGAAAAGTCTTCATTTTGATCATAGGAGAAAGAGCTGTTCTTTTTTTTTATTTTAAAGACAAAAGAATGGAAACATATCAACCACCAAACAGACATAAACCAGGAATAACTCAAAAACAATAAGGGAAATATAAAATTATAGAGAGGACAGTGGGGAATTAACAATGGTTGCTGTATTACATAATGTTATCTTTGCATTTGTTCCCACCCAATCAGTCGTCTTCCCTCTGATAATAACTGTACTTTTTGGTTTTATTGATTCCCTTGGGCTCTCACATTGGGAAGACACATTGCTTCTTCAAATTATGCTGCATCAAACATGGGTGCACAGAAATTACTATGGCACTAAGTGGAAAAGCACCCAACCTCAATGACGGTACATAGGCAAGGACCCAGGCACACTATGATCAGCACCCTACTGACAAGCATTCGAGGCTCTCAGGGGTCTGGTCGGGTCCGGTCCATGGGGTCGCCCCCATGTACTTCCAGGCTTTGCCCTGGTGTGGCGCGCCGGGGGTGTCTGGTCAAGTTTGTGGGGTCACCTCCGCATACTGCCAGGCTCCACTTTGATGCGGTGCACCCAGGAAAGAACTGTTCTTTTCAAAACAATCCATTTTCTAGATGAACAATGCATGAAAATCAATTTAAAATTTCTATAAACCTCGTTAGAAGCATAAGCTAAGAATTTTTCCCATATGGTTCCAATATCAATCATGGAGAGGAACAATTTGATCACTTTGATTTTTTTCCAATTGAATTATTTTCTTTTTGGGCCTTCTTTAATAAAGTCAGACAGAAAGAACCTCAGACCTTGCCCCACATTAAAGCGCTAGGTCTCATACCCTCATCAGGGAGATGAAGATAGTATTACTAGACTATTTATAGGAGTGTCTAACTTTAAATGGTGAAATGATAAAGAAGTTCAACTCACCATAGAGGAATTGAATGCCTCGTATGTCATCTGCAGAGAGGCGAAATGTGTTGGGGTCCATGTAACTATAGTTGGGAAACATTATGGCCTTTGGATCTCTGGAATGACCAAGCCCCAGCGAGTGGCCAATCTCATGAACAGCAACAAGGAACAGGTTTCTGCCTAAGGAGAAACCACCACAAAGGGGCAAAGCTGTGAAACACATGTGATTTGTTTTCTAACCGACACATAAAATTATGTTAATTTATAGGGTACCATGTGATATGTTGATACTGTGTATATTCTATAATATTCAAATGAAAGTGAGTATATCTATCTTCTCAGATATTTATTGTTTTGCGGTAAGAACATTCAAAATCCTTTCCTCCAGCTTTTTGAATGATACACTACATAATTGTTCTCTATAACTGAGCCGAACTTTTTACTCTTTTCTAAGTGCTCTTCTCCTTTCTCTCCCTAAGTCTCTCTGGCCACTGGTAACCAGCAGCGTATTCTCAATTTAATGAGATCAACTTTTTAGATTTCACAATGCATAAGATCATGTGGTGCTTGTCTCTTTGTGCCTGGAGTTTCCCATGTAACATAATGACTTTCAGTTCTATCCATATGACAAGATTTCATCTTTCTGTGACTGAATATTGTTTCATTTTATGTACCACTTTCTGTATCGATTCATTAGTTGTTGGACAACTTAGGTTTCCATTTCTTCTTTGTCATGTTGAAAACAAGGATGCCACATATTATACAGTGAAAGGGAAGCAGTTAAGACAGTTTAAAATCCTTTAATTATTTCCCCACTGTCTTGAAGAGGGTTTCTCAACTGCAGCTTCTACTTCTACCCATTACTGAGGGTAGAAGTCAGAATTCTTTGTTGTCAGAATGGTCTTCTGCATTATAAATGTTTAGAAATCAGCATTTTGCCACTAAATGCAGGTACAACCTCTCTCCAGCTTTGACGATGAAAAAACATCTCCAGATATTGTCAAACATCCCACTGGGGACAAAGTTGCTTCCAGTTAAAACTACTGCATTGGCAGACAAGTGAAATATATTCTATTGTAAAACTTTTGAGAATAATCATAGCTGTGTGAGTGGAGAGATAAACCTACTCCTAGCTAGCGAGTCCTCGTTTCAAAATTTATTTATTTTATTTATTTTTATTTTTATTTTTTTTTTGCGGTACTGGGGATCGAACTCAGGACCCTGCGCTTGCTAGGCAAGCGCTTATTCCACTGAGCTATATCCCCAGCCCCCGTTTCAAAATTTAAAAAGCAAGGACTGAGTTATTCTCTCCACTCTGCATAAGACTCTGGGAAAAGTGAACAACAGTTTTACAGTTTGTCTAAACCTGAAATTTTTCTCCTCCCAATTCTCCTAACACTCTGTATGAAGCATCAACAATGATCTTCATTTCCACACAGTGGATTTGTGTTTGTACCTGGTTTCTCGCTAGATTGCATGCCCAAGGATAGGACTGTGTCAGTTTCATTTTTGTATTCCAACACCCAACACCATAATAGAAACTCAGTGTCTTTTATATAACTGTTCTTTTAATTTACTGGGTCAAAAATAGGCTGAAATGAGCACGTTAAGGTAGAATTTTTACAAATAACTTTGAAAGCACAGACTCAAGTCAATTAAAAATAAGGTTAAGGGGTAGGAAGTACATACCTCTCAGCCTCAGCTTCTTCCCAAACTAGCCACTACACTTCTCTTGGTGTAAATTTTTCTATCTGTACAGAGCTGCATAGAATTACTTTCCTAAGATATTTTAGAATCCCAAAACATTCTTTGTAGCTAACAAATACAATTTTCTCATTTCAGATGAAGAGTTTTTGATTCCCACATAACCTCAGATGAAACAGAGACACATTTAATAATCCTCAGGAGGCTGAGGATTTCCAGTTCATTAAGTACTTAATCCTGCACGATTTGCTTTGATAATAGAATTTGATAAGCCTTAAACTATGTGTCAGACTAAAATAGCTTCTCTAGTGGACACACGGTCTATAAAAGTATTGGCCTGCAATGCGTACAGTGCTGACTAGAGGGAGGATATTGAGTAGACCATTTTCTTGACTTTCTCCCTGTTTACTTTACACGTGAGGGAGTTTTATAACCTATAATTTTCAGTAGAGAAGTAGGAAGGCTTCTGATAGGTTTGAATTTTGCCAAATAATAGGTGCGCTTACTTATGGTCATCCCCCACTGTCTGAGACACAGATGTGTAGTTACAGTTAGTAAAGGCACACATGTACTGTTAAATAATGGGTTGGGCATTCTGAAAATTTTATACCAGGACCATACAACACTCCATGACCATAATCACCTGCTTTTCCACAAGGCTTTCTAAATTCTCTATAACTTTACTTTTTTGTATCTCTGCAAACCCAAGAGATTTTTGTATCATGTAATGAATCACACACAACCACCTTATCTTATGTATTAGCACTCAGAGAATTAATACTAGTGTCTGACTTTGAGTGAATGGATTTTGCTGTCAAGACCAAAATAACAAGTTTTACCTCTCCAGAAGATTATACTAATGGACTTGCTTATAGCTCATAGATTGACTCTTAGAGATAATTTTTAAGCTAATCTAGTCTAAAAGTCTCACTTTATATGGAATGAAACTGAAGACTCAAATATAATGTTAAATTTTATTTAGAAACATATTTATGCAAAATTGGTCAAAAAATTTAAGCACTGTTTCTTTCAATAAATCAATAGACATCAGCAGTACATATATATCCTTCTATGTACATATACACATATTTTTCTTCCTTCTTTCTTTCTTTTTCTCCTTTCCCTCATCCCAGTTATTTCTTCCCTTTGAGCACTTTCTTTCCCTTTCACAATATCTATTGTATTTTTCAGATTTTATTTACTTTTTCAGGTTCTTATGCTAGGGAGACAATACAATGTTTACACATGTTGGTCCAATTTATTTCACTTATGAGTGTGGTCTCTAGTTGCATCTGTTTACCTATAAAAGCCTTGAGTTTATCTCTTTTTTTATTTTTATTTATTTATTTATTTATTTTTTTGCGGTACTGGGGATCGAACTCAGGACCCTGCGCTTGCTAGGCAAGCGCTTATTCCACTGAGCTATATCCCCAGCCCACTGAGCTATATCCCCAGCCCTCTTTTTTTAATCTAACTGAGTAATACCCCATTATATAAAAATACCACATCTTTTTTTATCCACTCCTCAGTTGGACATTTGGGTTGTTTCTAAGATTTAGCTATGACAAATTGTGCTGCTTGTTTTTGTCTATGTTGTTGTTATTTTGCTGTTTTTTATTCTCTTTAAAATAAAAGAGCCTTAAGCCAAAAAAAAGAAAAGAAAAGAAATGTACTTTTGATCAGAACTGGTTTCTCCATGCTATAGTCTTCTATCAGAATTTTGTCTTTCAAAGTTAGGAGGTGTTTTAAATCTTGTTTACTTTTTGTTTGCTCTGTGCTGTTTGCTCCCTACCTCTGAAATTTGTTGTCCAGGTTTCTGCATCATCGAAATGGGCATCTCCTCCACGACCAGCTCCAGGCCCAAAAGCATGAGCTAAGATTCCATCTTTGCCATCAAAAGGACTGAAGTCACCATGATCTTTTAGTAAAAAAGAAAGAAAATTAGTTCTTCTGCACATGCTACAAATCATGCCAAATTACACAGGTGAAGTCCAGGTTCTTTACCTCTGTAAGCAAAAGATATCATAATGTCAGCCTCGCCTGCATAAATCTTTCTGAATCTTAAGGGGGTCACATCGCTCCATACTTGAAAAGCTTTCTGAATGGCATTGTCAACATCCTGACGCCTCATGTCAGGTGTGTAATTATTGATCCTTTAAGAGAAAAAAAAAAGAAAGAGGAAATACATGGAAACCTTGTGTTAATTTTGCTTTAACACAATGTTTTAGTTTTGCTACCACCAGTGGAGGATGAATGATTTCATAAACCAAGAGACTTGATTTTTTTAAAGAAAATTGCTTAAGTACAAAACCCTTATTGCTTGGACAACTTTCTCCTTCATAAAAATTTAACTGAACTTTTCCTTACTTATTAGTTACAGGTCATCACTGCAAAGGATTTATTTTGCAGAAGCTTACACCTTCTGTTCCTGCTCCTGACTCCCGGTCTCACTCAATTTGACTATAAACTTTCTCCTATCTCTTACTTACATTTGATTCCTCTTCCCTCTCCTGTTAATCGCTGCTTTTTCTAGACTGACTGACAACCCGAACAGTTACAACTCTTCCTCGAGTGAACAGTCCTTCCTTCTAGAGATAATGAAACTTAACACTGAGAAAGTGTTAATGATTAAAGCAAGCTGTTTATCTACTTCCAGATAACAGATTGCCATCGAACTAGTTCACCATCCTAGAACTCAGACAAGGGAAAAGGAGAAAAATACATGGCTTCATAGACCTGCATTACCTGTAGGTGATCAAATGATTCTTCCACACCTGCCTCTGGGGCATCGTGCTGAAGGGATGAACGTCAGGCACTCCGCATCGTGGGGTGTGCACCATCTGTAAGGTCGGTGTGTCCAGTTGCCCCGTGACTTTTAGCCCAAAGAACTTCTGCATTTCCTGGATTTTCTCTTCTAGAATATTTGTACTTAATTTCATTTTTTTCATTGGCTCGCCGTCTGTTTCAGTAAGGTTGTAAAACCGTATCAAATATGTCTGGAAAAAAATACATTCAATAATGCGTTTCTGCTGGGATCTCTGTATATATGACTCAACTATGCACCTTTGTATTTGAGCCAGGTATTTTAGTCACCAGTTGTTATTCTCTGGACGGTTATAATGAGTAAGAATTTTTAATTCTCTGAGCTAGCAAATGCATGTTATGAATTTTTAACTAAATTTGCTCCTGGTAGCCTGGTAGAAAAATCTTCATGGTTTTACTACTTGAAATTTGTTTCTACTTAATTGCAACTTCAAGAAAATCATGGCATTTCGTAAGTGGTAGGGCCTTTGTTGTTAGGATACTTAAATCGGGATAGAAACCTCTAGTTTGGCTGGAGGTGCAGCTCAGTGGATGAGCCCTTGCCTTGCCCAGTTTTATACTTTATGTGTAGAGATCCTCCCAAAACCTCATGCGCCATAGGTGGGGCTTTTCAGAGGTGGCTGGATCTGGAGTGTGCGATGCTGGGATTATGTGTATGATGCTAGGATCAAGGGTGTGATTACTAGATCAGCCCACTGACTGCTTTGGCGTAGTTATGTGTGTGGGTGACAGGACGGCCCACGCTGTGTGTGAATGCTACCCACCTTAAGGGCGTGCAGCCTGGATAGAATACAAGGGACCGAAAGGGGGCTGCTGCCATTTCCTGCTGCCTGCTGCTTTTGCTGGCTCCTGCCTTCTGTATTCCATGCCATGACCTGCTTTTTCTCCTCTGCGATGCTGCTCGGCCATACCACCCTGTCTTGGAGTCAGCCAGTTGTGGACGTAAACCTCTATGAACTGGGACCTAAAAGGAACCTTTCCTCCTTTAACTTTGGATGTTAGGTATTTTGTCTCAGTAACAAGAAAAGTAACCAAGACGCCTATCTTATAGCAAGGCCCTGCATTCTGTTGATAGCACTATTAAACAAACAAACCAACAAAAACAACAAAACTTGACACAGTGAGCAATTATGATAAATTCAAAGAGAAAGTAATTTTGCAAAAGAGAACCAGGTATATATTCAGAAAACCAAGGAACAAGGAACACATAAACCCATGGTTTGGAAGACAGCCCGGGCAATATAAGAACAATCTTGTCTCAAAACACTAAAATAAGAATGGAAAGTAATTTAGAGAATAGGAAATTAAGATTTTAATTAGAAGAAAATCTAACAACTGAAAAATTATATTTAGAAATGCTTAAGAGCTTGGTGTGGCAGTGCACGCCTGTAGGTCCAGCACTCCAGAGGCCGATGTAAGAGATCACCATGCATTCAAGGCCAGACCGGTCCACATAGTGAGTTTGAGACCAGCCTGAACTTCAGAGTGGGACCCTGTCTCAGAAAAACCAAAATAAGTAAATAAATATAAAAGAATTTAAATGCTTATGAAGAATACCTGGAATGAACGTGAGTAAAATGAGTATGCTGAAATTGCCATCAGAACCTGAAGTGGTTAAAGAGGCCAGGTCACTGAATAAATCTCAGACCATAAATTGGCATTAAATGACTAACGTAAAATACAACAAGAGAAGTGAACCCCAATTATATTGGATCAATATTCCTTGATCACAGGTTTTAGTACAAGGGACAAATATCACCGACTTCATAACACTTCTTCAAGGCCAATATTTCTCTTTTTATACTCCTCTATGGCAAAGAAAAATCCAATACTAAAAGTAGTCTCCCGCATCAGTTTTCAAATGACATTCTTCAAAATAAAAGTATGAAGCACAATAAACATTAAAGACAAAAATCAAGCTAGGTGAATTCTAAGTGTCAAGACTTACTAATAAAAGTAGGATGCACAATAACTATTAAAGACAAAAATCAAGCTAGGTAAATTCTAAGTGTCGGTACTTACTCTAACATCTGTATACTGTGCTTCTGCATGACTGAGGAGAGCAGTTCTGAGTGCAGTGACCTGGAGGCCCAGAATCAGTAGAAGAAGCTTCATTGTTACTTCTTCCTCCAGAATGTCTCAGCTCGATTTGCGCTTCCCTTTAAAGACAAGTTCCTTCACTGGCCCTATTTATATAACCCATAGCCCAGCCTATGAAATCCTGGGAGTGACTCACAGTATATATCATTTGTCCATCTCAAAAGCCTATGTCTTAGTTACTTGTCTCTCATTGCTGAGACAAAATATCTGATGCCTAAAGTGAAAGAGGGAAAGGTTTATGTAGCTCACGGTTCGTGTAAGTTTCAGTCCATAACCATCTGGCTCCAAGGCAGGGTGGCATGGCAGAGGGGCAGCTGTTCATGGCGGCAGAAGATACAAAAGTAACAAGAGCAAAAGCAGGGAGAGCAAGCCTCTTTTTCTGCCTTATATTGTATGCAGGCTACCGGCCCTAGGTTGGGTGTAGCACTCACATTATCTCTGTGCCCTTCTCTTGCACAGGTTGAGCATGTTTACAAAGTGAAAACCCTGGCCCCCAGCTGAGTCAAGCTGGAACCCCTGTAACTCTGTTCCCTGAGGTGAGGGTATGAAAACAAAAGGTCCAGGTTTAACAAGCTGTCTTGAAAAAGCCCACCCTCATTACTGCATGAGGCTTTGGGGACATTCGGACACAAACCACAAAACTATGCAAGTAAAAACATAACCTTATTGAAGCAATTATGGGTCAGTTGGTGTCTCACCCATTACTCACCTGGCCATCTCAGAGTATATTTCTTTAAAAAGACAAGCAAGCCTCTACTTACATCCATTCTATAAAACAAGTACTTGTCAAAACAAATCTAAAGGCAAACCCAAGCACCTAGACTATAAAGATAACTTAAAGTATATTTTTGGAAAACTTAGTATTAATTTTCATGATAATACTTTCCCTATATTCATTATAGAGTAAATCAGTTTTAAAGTACATTTTAAAGGACTACAGAAATATTTTTTTTGCTACAATACATGAATCCTCTCTAAACTGAAAAGAGAACTGTGCTATAGAAATTTTACATCTAGCAAGGGAAAGTTCATAGCATCACCATACTTTGGTGCTTGCTCTGTGTGTTGTGCAGGATCTAATTCTATCATTTGAAGTCTTTAGCTATCAGACCTGAAATCCAATCTCAAAAACGTGTCAGGAGAGATACCAGAGGTGAACTTCCCCTATCTCTCCAATTGTCTACAGTTGGCCACATGAGGATTGACCCTCTGCATTCAGCTTTGGGTTACAGGAAATGTTTGCCTCTGGAAACCTTCCATCTCCTTATTACTTCAGCTTCCTTTTCCCTTGATCTAATTCTATCATTTCTGGGATCTTCCCCACGTGTTTGAAGACTGAAAACATTTAAGAGTCTAGGAATAATCTCCAAAAGCACAAAGGCAAGCGGTGGGTCTGCCGGGAGGGGACAGGCTCACCAACACTCCTTTGAACCGGTGCCACAAGTTAGCTGCCTCCCAATTCTGCATGTACCATCTAGTGGATAGGGTGGGAAGCGTGTGAGGATATTACTAATTAATCATTTCTCTGACCCACCTCTCTGGCTGTGAAGTATCTTTTTCTAAGTCTGCGACTCCAGAATAGTGATTCCCTTTTCAAGTAGGAAGAAAGGATGCTCTGTGCATTCTCCCTGCAGTTCCACCCCCGTGCTCCATCTTTTCCAGGTTCTGTGATTTAACTGCTTGGACATTCAGGTGTTTCACTGGAAACACAGATAAGGGCCTTCGCCCCTTTGTTCTTTTGTAATAGTTACAGGAGACAAGGGATTATAAATACTAGTGTATGAGAGAGTCGCTCACTAATAGTCATTCTCCGCCCTTTGACCTGAGGGGAATGTCATGCACTGAGTGTGAAAACAGATGTGGCTCTTTATAAAGAAGAAGATATGTGGGAAAATTGTAACATAATCTTTTTGAACAATAAATATAGCCCAACACTCATAAATGGAGCTCAACAGAGCTGGGTTAGAAAGTAGCTAAAAAAGGGATTTGTTGGAAAATACAAGACAGGTTGGTTTTCCAACCACTGTATCCCTCATGCCCAAAACTACCTGGAGTTAGTTTATGCTCAGTAAATGTGTGAGTGAATCCAGTTGGAGAATGCGAAGGACATCAGGAGTGAATGGCCCAAGAGGAGCAATCGTTACTTAGAGGGTGTGCCCAAGCCTCACTGAAAGCAAGAACCAGTCTCACCCACACCAGTAAAGAATCTGGTTTTTGAAAGATTTGCAGGAAGTATCTTGAGAGTGTAGGATGTAAAATTCAAGGAGACATGAGAAACAAAGAAATGGGAAAAAACGTCTTCATTAGAAGCAAAGATAGACTACTATCCCCGAATTTTATTTCTCTTTGGGTTATGCGTTATCAAGTGCCCCAGATGAGTCAAGTATGGGGGTCAAGGTCACTTGGGCTGCCAGAGGACCTGCGGTGGTTATAAGCTCAGGTCTGGCACTCTAGCTGACCTGCTTTAGAATCTTAGCCCCATCATTTTGCAAACTGGGGCAGTTACTTCCATCTTTTTAAAAATAATTTTTTCATTGGTAAAATCAGAATAATAATTGTTTTCACCTCAATAGTTGTTTCAGATATTACATTAAATAATAGGTGAAGTATTAGCCTACTGCCTGACATACTTTAAGTGTTCTTTTTTTCTTTTCTAGCAGAACTGGGGTCTGTACCCAGGATTCGGTGATTACTAGTTTCCTTTACAACACCCTATTTAAGGAATTTTAAACTAAATTGGTATCTGGGTGTGGTGGCTTACACCTGTGATCCCAGCTCTCAGAAGGCTGAGGTAGGGTGTCTTGGTTACTTTTCTCTCATTGCTGAGACAAAATACCCAACGCCCAAAATGAAGGAAGGAAAGGTTTATTTAGCTTACAGTTTGTGGAGGTCTCAGTCCATATTGGCTGGTTCAGAGGCAGAGTGACACATGGCAGAGGGCAAACTGTTCATGGCAGCACAGAGCACAGCAAAACCACCAGAGCAAAATGGAGGAATGGCTACAAGCAGCCTCCTTTTCTCCCCTACATTGTAAACAGCCTACCCCCACCCAGGGGGCGGGTAGCTCTCACACAGTCTCCACGCCCTCCTCTTCCACAGGCTCAGGATGTTTACAAAGTAAGTACCCCAGCTTCCTGCTGAATCACTTATTAGTTAAACCTGCAGACTCCCCAAGTTGACACAATGTATCAACCATAATATAGGGTAATCATGAGTTTGAAGCCAGCATGAGCCACATAGTGCAAGCCCAGCCTGGGCTGTGTAGTGAGACCAAAAAATGAGAGAGAGACAGCGACAGAGAGAGAGAGAGAGAGAGAGAGAGAGAGAGAGAGAGAGAAGGAGGGAAGGAAGAGGCGATAACAGGGACACAGAAGGAGATCAAGCACCTTCCCAGATCTCCCCCTGTGAGGAGAAAGAACTACAAAATCATTCTGACTCAAGGCCAGACGAGAAGCCCAGGGAGCAGTATGGCTTCCAGGGGACAGGTCAAGGGCAGTGAGAATGAAGGTGCTATCAACAATGGTCTTGGTGAAGAAGAGCATATTTTATGAAAATGTAGGGAACAGACAAGGTCAGAGTTTCTCATGAGAAACACAACTTACGCTGTTAAGAGTTTCCTTATTAGAAAACCATATTTTATAGCATAAAGCCTCCCAAAGCATCAATGATTTCTGGACACAATTTCCTCCCTTTAATCAGACACCAGGACATTTAAGGTCACCCGCAGCCATCTGTGGTATCGTCCTTAGGGATCCAGAGGCACATTGGAGTAATGATCCCAAAATTCATAGCAAAGCCTCTAGCCGACCCTTTCGTGTAAATAGGCTACTCATGTAAGAAGGGGATTTCAGCTAGTAATGCTCTCCTTCTATGAATAAAGCAGTGGGAGTCTGAGAAGGGGAAGTGTGTGTTGCTTACGGGGATATCCAGAGGCCTCCTGACCATCCACTCTTCCCTCTCCGACATGCTGCATTTGCCAACTTGACTTTTCTCCATATTTCTGTCTCTGTAACAATGATTTCACTGAAAACACTCCAGAAGTTCATTATACCATCCTCAAGCTTTTCAGTTAAGCGTGTGCTGCACCTTGCTGTCATGTGTTTGAGGGTGACTGGGCAGTGCTGGGTGTGTTGTAGTTGTGTGAATTCTCTAGGGTGGTAGCAGCCCTTGTTCATGCTCTGCAAGCTGAACTTTTGGGCATCAGCCCCCTGCATTGCCACCTCCGGGCTCTGCTGTTTGGGTGTCTTCTGATGTCCAGGCTCCCAAGGAATTGGGCTGGGGCATCTCTGAGGAGCAGTGTTTAGGGTCACCCTGGTCAGTTCAATGGACTTAACCCCCAGGGAGCTTCTACTCAGCTTGTGTTTGTATGGCAGACAATGTCAGAAAAATTATTGACTCTGCTGTCTTCTAAATTAATGCTCAGCCCAGAATTGCATCAAAGAGCTTCCTAACCTCAAGGCATCCTTTCCAAGGAAGTTGTAGAATGTTGGTTTTTAGAAAGCTCTGGAATGTGCCAGATTTGGGGGTGAGGACAATCATGCTGGAGGCAGCCCAGAGAAAAAGGAAGTAGCGGGAGGAAGTAGGGAAGGTGCAGATCGCACGCTTCCTCCTCTTACTACTGTTCTTCCCTGGTAAATGGCTCCCTTTTAACAACTGCGAGCTAAGACATAAAGTACAGTGGAGACATTGTCCTATGCGCACATGGCGAGGCAGGGACAATGTCAAGTTGCAAGCATACACGTTGTTAATGAGTTCTTTACTTTCCTATTATCGACGATAGTGACAGTGACTCACACAGAGGTGAACTGACTCTGACTTGGCAGCCTGGTTGGAATGGGAAGAGCAAGGCTTGGAGACCGACCTGGCTTCCAGCCTTGGTCTGCTCCCTACAGGCCGTGTGGTTTGGGGCATTATCTCAGTTCAGCTTCCTCACGTATTGAATGACCGTTGTGAGGAAGAAATAAGAGAATATGTGAGACTGTGGGACACCGGGGCTGAACCGTCAGTACCTTTCCCATACATGGTGGTTCTCTTTCCTCTCTAACACCCACGGCAGTGTTTTGTATGTTACTGCTCCCCCAGAAGGAGGTGTTTTAGACAATTAGTCTCCCTTCTCATACCATTTTAATACTAGACAAGTACTGAATATTTGCTTGTGTGTTTATGTATATCTGTCCTTTATATACAGGAAGGCATGGCTTTGGCTGGGTATGTTGGTGCATACCTGTAATACCAGCACTTGGCAGGAGACAGGAGGATTAGAAATACAAGGTTAGCCATGACTAATAATGACACTGTCTCAAACAAAGAAAACAACACAAAGCTAAGATTTTATTTTCATCTGTTGACCAATTCTCCACCACATGGGGAAGATACAACGCCCCCTGAGAGTGCATGTCATAAAGAAGCCAGTATCCCACACTGCTGGATTAGCGAGTGACCCTGACACCAGGTCCACCTGATCTGATGTGGAATTTCACCCAGGGACAGAGAAAAGATCTCAAGAAGATACCAATAAAGCAAGATATCTGGTTTGCGTCATTACAAAGTAGAGTTATTCTCATAAAGGATTGTAATCTACTAAAACTGTTGATTACTTAGAAAGAAAAGAAATCAATGATGGGGAGAAGAATAAATCAGAGAGAATTATATGGTTCTCGTCAAAGTCAGGCAAGACAATTTTAACATTATTTTTTCTGTGTCTCTCCTTCCCTTTAAACCTTACTCAAGTAACTAGCAGACTGTATTTCTTGCTGCTGCATCCAGGAACCTGAGCACATTATTCACTTTCTGACTTCTTTCCAACAACTTAAATCCATTAAAGCGTTCAGAGTTTAACGAGAGTGATTTCTAGGGGCAAGGAGTGTAGCTTGGTGGAAGAATGCTCGCTTGGCAGGCGCAAGGCAAGGGTCTGCGTTCAGTTCCTCGTGTTAGCAAGAGAGAGAGACACAGAGAGATGAGAGATTGCAAGGAAGAGAAAGACAGAGGGACAGAGAGACAGAGAAAGAAAAGGAGAAGGAAAGGGAGTGGAAGGCCGGGAAGGGTGGAAGAAAAGGAGAAAGAGAAGAAGAGTGATTTCTCCTAAACTGAGCCTATACTTGGGGAGAGGGATAGGAGAGACTGTGAATTCTGGAACTGAACGCCACCTCCTCCCAGGGCAGCTCTGCAAGGATGTGGCACGACCACAGGGGAAAGCACATGAGGCAGCAAGGCAGCGAGACCCTGGCCAGGTCCAGTGCACACAAAATGTGCTGTAAGCGGCACGTCTAGACTCTGATCCACAACTGCTGCATACACAGGGCAGACACCTAACATGGCATTTTCTACCTAGCGGGTGTGCTATACCAACACCACAATCTTTATACTATTCAAAGATTTTAAGTATAGTTTTCTTAATGTCTTCTCTCATTTTTCAAGGAAGTATACCTTTTATAAAGGTATATTTTTCTTAAAATCTATTTGACTTTACATGCATTGAAATAAAACCATACAGGTGACATCTAGAACGGCACATTTCTACATCAGTACTCAAACTATGGGTGACCTAAGATGAAATTATGGAATATTTTTTCCTACCCCAGTCCTGAACCATTCCTGTCCGAATAAACCTAGGTGCTTAAAAACCGTTACTGCTTTCAGCCGAATTTCAACAGCTCCTTCCTCTAGGTATCATCAAGTGGCTCCTTGCAATGCTACCTATCTCACCAGCATTTTCCTTGCCATCGAGAGTCCTGAAAGACAGAAGCGCAGTTTACTGAAGTCAGCCCTTATAGTGGAGAAATGTGGGAACTCATGGACTTCACAGGAAGAATGAGGGCAACATGGCTTGTTTGGGAGGGAGATGGTTTCTGAGCCAGTACTGTTCTGCTAGAAACCTTCCTATCGTCCCAGCTTGCCACTTTTGCCAGTGTTTTGACCAACCATATCCATGCACTGCTTGCCGGAGAATCACAGACCCAAAAAGAGGCAGGGAGAGAGGGCATTCCAGGAAGAAAAGAGAGAAGAGAAAGGAGATGCAAACACACAAGGAGCAACGGACCTGAGCAGAACTTCACTGAATTAGAAGTAGAATTCTTGGGCTGGGGATATAGCTCAGTGGAATAAGCGCTTGCCTAGCAAGCGCAGGGTCCTGAGTTCGATCCCCAGTACCACAAAAAAAAAACAAAAAAAAAAAACTCCTTTAGAACTAGAATTCTTTCTATCCACAGTGGTTACTTGTCTCAGAAAAAGAGATAGAACAAAAAAAAATCCACTGCTTTACACTAACTCATTTCTTAGCTCAAGTTTCACAACTTAGGTTTTATTTTGAACAACAAATCTCTTGGGAGTTTTCCAGCCAAGTCACCTTTGACTAGATGCATTCTGTGGAGAGAGCAAGGACTTCCTTCCTCCTAATACCAAGTCCTTAAGACGATTAATAAGCTCTTCAAAGAACAGTGAGTCATGCGTAGAATCCATTTTATAAATGCAAAATACCTCATAATGAGTGACAACAACGTCTAAACATCTGTGTCTGAAGTATATTTCAAGAACGTTCAAAGGAGACTTTCATGTCTTTAGTCACGTTCTACCCTGCTTCTGGAAAGATTCTGAACCTGTTTTTCATTACTTTAGGTGCAGCTTGTGCTCCAGGGCACAGTTCTCATAACTGTGAAGCCTTATCTCATCACCCATCACCCATTCCTTCCCTTCAGACCCCATTCAGGAAGCCTCCATGCTGCTTGCCTCTGCATTTGTGGTGCTGAGCAGGATACCTACATCCTGACTTCTTTCCCAGCGCTAATGGGACATTTTCCGCTCGTCTCTAAGCCCATCACATGGGGACCTACCCGGTACGTGCCATATCCTCTCTGAGTCTATATAAGACCCCACATGGAATAGGAACTATGTCTGCCTAAGTGTCTTCTATGTCTCTTTTCTGAAGATCATTAATTCAATGGTGACCAGAGTTATTAATCAAGAATGTGCGAGACAGGGGAACCAACAATTTAAAAAAATTCTATCACTATGAGATTTTAAGTTTCTATGGATAAGTGACACATACTTACACAGAATATAAAATATCTGAACTATGAAAAGATAAACGGTAATAAGTCAACTAATAAAATATAAGACATAAGATAAAATACCACACGGTGTTACACTGAGCTCACAGTCCCCATCCCCCCATTCACTCTTTACACGTATACATGCATACAGCTCATTTTACGTCAGTTCATATTGTGCATGAAATGCTTATGGTGAGGCGTTTTTTTCAGAAGAATGGCCTTTTGTGTCACCTTTATCCCTTTGCTTTGTGTATGTCGCTTTCTCCTTTTGTCTCTTCGCTAGGTAACTCATCCTATCCTGCTCGGGTCCCTCTTTATTAACAATCTATAGAAAGTGTTCTGTATTTTTCCTTCTTGCTCATGAGGTACACACACACACACACACACACACACACACACAATGGGGAAGGAAGTTGTCATAATTGTTCTGTAAAAATCATTTCTCGGAAACTTGCTTTTCTGACTTAATGATCTCATTATGGGAAGCTCTACAAACAGCAGTACAGAACCCAATATGCTCATTCTAATACAGTACTCTTGCCACATTCCATGGTTCAAACGTACCGCAATTTTGAAGGCTTTTCTTATTGATGAGTGTGTACTGTTTCCGGTCACTTAACCTGCACAGTGGTGGAAGGGGAATCTTAAGTGCACAGTACTATGGCACTTCTTTCCCATTGCTGCAGACCTGTGTACGTAATTTGCTGCTTTTTCTCTGTGCCACTGTCACGTGACATGGATGGATCCCTGTTGAGTCTTTTGGAGATCCGTGGCCTTTTGCAAATCTCACAAACGTGATAAAACCTCTCCTCAGAAGTGTAATTACATTTTTTAAACTTGCAGATAGTTTTAGGGCCTTGGACCTCGATGACCAATATCTGAGCTTGAGAGGAATTTCAGACACCAAAGCGTATTCTCTCAGGGTTTGAAACATCCTTCTGAGCTCCAAGCTCTCCTTCTCATGATGACCTATAGGAGATTACGAAGGCCTACAGGGTCAAGGCAGGCGGCTGAGAGGGTGAAGTCAATCCACAGCACCGTCCCCACCCTTCCTGTGGAAGCACGAGGAGCCCTGCAGGCCACTGGACACATTACTGCCTCACATCCTACTGTGCGGATTTGAGGGCTACTGCCCTCTGTGTGACATAATTATTAAGTGCGTATCATTCGTGTGTCACTTGACTCTCATAAGCTGGTATTTGCCTTTAGTTTTTTAGTTTTTTTGTTTGGTTGATGTATTAGTTGGTTGGGTTTGTTTCTGTAATGCTTCTGTTTTGACACTGGCTCTCTCTGTGTTCTCTAGGCTAGCCCTGAACTGCTGTACGGCCAGGCTGACGTCAGTATTCCAGTCCCCCTGCCCCAGCCTCCAAGTGCTGGGACTGTGGGCATCACCACCACCCCCAGATGCCACTCTCTACCTCACTGTTGTCTTGGTTCTCATGGAGATAATGGATGTAAAGATTCTTCGGGTAATGTGTGCAGTTTCAATGCCCTGCACCTTTTCTACTTGTTTGTGAGTGCAGTGAGTCAAAGGCAGAAATCAATCCCAAACTCTGGTGAACAGCAGCTTTCACATGCCTATCCCCCTCTTTATGGTAGCAGCACCGTTTCTTTTGCTCAGCCTGAGAGGTGAGAACTCAGAAACCCTTTTGAGTACGAGCCCCAGTTCTTACGGTAACTATAAAGGAACAGGTTGGAAAGGCTGAGGTTAGGGATTCCGCCGCAAGTGCCACCACTCCTGCATGCGCATCCTCCTTGTTGCTGTAGTCTAAAGGTCAGAGGCTACCCACGACCATAAGCTATCAGGGACAGACAAGGTCAGAGGTCTGTTGACCAGGGATGTCCCACTACTGATCCAGGGCTGGAAATTTAACACCCAGTGACGCAGATGGTGTCACATTTGGGACAAGTATTCTTATCCTAAGCAATACATAGATTTAAACCATATATATCTCTTTGTTTAAATGACAGATCAGATTGTTACTTTGCTTTTAAGAAATCCATAAAGGAAGAAAACACAACCCATATCATTGTAAGGCGGCCCAGTATAATGGAAGCTACAACCCGTTGTCCTAAAAAGGGGAGGTTTTAAAGGGGAAGAGTGAACCAGTTATGGGTGGTAGGAGGGACCTTCAGGAAAGTAGGTACATACCAAAAAGTCCAGCCTCAGCCCAGGGCCGTAGGAGAGGAGCGGCTGGCTGCGTGCTGAGGCTGAGCCAAGGATGGAGTGAGGACCACGGAAAGTCTCTTGGTCCGTGAGCATTGACTAGGTTACCTTGGACACCAAAGTAAGAAGAACGGAAAATTCAGGGAAAGCCTTTTTTATTTTCACTGAGATACTAAGGATTGAGCCCTGGGACTTCACACTAAGCTGCATCTCCAGCTCCTTCTTTATTTTTTAGTTTGAGTCAGAGTCACTGAATCACTAATTTGCCCAGGCTGGGCTCAAATTTATAATCGTCCTGCCTCAGCTTCCCAGAGTGCTGGGATCATCGATAATCATGTACCTCCTGCCTAGCTTTTCTCCCCAGTATTGGGGATTAAATACAGGGCCTTGCACTAAGGTGTACCCCCAGCCCTTTTTTTTTACTTTTTATTTTAAGACAGAGTCTCTCTTAGTGGCCCAGGCTGGCCTGGAGTTCCCAGTACTCCTGCCTCAACTACTTGAGTAGCTGCGGCTACCGGCCTGAGCCACAATGCCCAGTGGGAAAACCATTTTAAGGAAAGTGAGTGAGCCTCGTGTGCTGTTCACAGCAGAATATTTCAATTCCCCAACGTTTTGTGTTGGAAGATGGCACCATGAGAGGGGCCATTGGCTGAGTGGCCACTGAGTCAACCAAACATTCCTGTAAGATTGGTACCAAAAAGGAAACTTAAATTCCCTGCTGGAATGATTCCATGGGGAATCCCAAGGTTTTGATATTTCATATTGCTCTCATATTATTTGACATACCCTTTTATTTTTCTCTTGGAAGAATCTGCACAGTGAGCAAATACTGTAATTTCAGCTATGAGTCCTCTTAGTCCTTTTATTATTGGCACCTCCGCTGCAGTATTTGGCTGGGTTTTAGTTATGACAGGGATCCCTCCAAACTGACACCTTCTCCCTATTACCCAAGAATACCAGGGCTTTGGCACCTTCTGGAGTTTTTTCCCCTCCTCACAGTTTGTCTGCTTTTCAGCTTTCAGCTTTCAGCATGGCAGGTCCAGTGGACCACCCTTTGACCTGAGTGGGAGCTCGAGTCTAGAAAAGTTTGTGAAAGTGTCAAACAGAGATGTCAGAGAAGATAAGGACCTAACATGAACGGGCGTAGGCTGCACGGCGCTAGGTCAGATCGTCTATGCATCGTTCCATTTAAACTGAGGAAGCACTAAGATGCTGGTGTTATTTCCAGTTTGTAGATGAGGAACTTGGATCTCCGACTCTTAAAAATCTGCTGTGGTCAACCAGGCAGTTAAGGACCTGGAATGCTTTCAGGTAAAGTTGTTATTGATGTGTGATACACTCAGGGGAGAAAAGCGAAGACAGATACAGCAGAGGTATAGAATTGTTGTGCAATACGCACGGATAAAAGTGTGCCAGTCACAAATGTCCACCCCTGAATTTTCATAAAGTGAATATACCCATGAGCTGTTTTAGGTATGATTTTTCTCCAGGAGCTTTAAGAATTTTCTGTGGTTTTTCTAACTATTGGCTACTAACAAAACTTTTATTAGAGGATGTCTTATGAGAGAAAGCAATTTCCAGTTTCCATCAAGAAAGAATTCTGGTGCCAGGGATATAGCTCAGTGGCACAGTGCCTGCCTGACAAGCACAAAGTTGTGAGTTCGATTCTCGGTACCAAAAAAAAAAAGAAAGAAAAAGAAATTCTGCCCACATCCACATCTGGCATTAACCTAACAGCAGTCATTGCATAATTAGGGAATTTCTGCGCCTCTCTCTGCAACCGCTGTCTTCTTATCTCACTGGCCAAAAAGACCTCTGCTTGCCCCTGTGTGCCATCCTGGGATATACATTACCCCTATCACGACACACAAATGTTTGGGGAATTAAAGGAAGATACATGCTCTTTTAAAAACTCATCAGTGTTTTAACTTTATTGGATCTCTCATTTTAAATCTGCCTGTTTCTCTCGATGGTAATACTTCTCATCACCAGCACCAAAATGCCAGGAGGGGCCAAGGGTTTCACCATTTTGTTGACTGAGGCATCCCAGGACAGAGACCAGTGCCTGATATAGGAGAGGAGCTTAGTAGCTATTCGATGAAAGAGTAAACAAGTAAAGATTACCTTCCCTAGGCCAAGTCACAAAATGTTTTACTTCACAAACACTTTATTTTGGCACTCTTCCAGTTACCGTGGAGGGTGGAGTCCAGACAGGTGTCTAGGTTCTTGTGTGCAGCAAACAAAAGAATTGGACATGGGATGCAGTGGTAAGGAGAAAGCGCATGCTCAGAGTGGGGTCATGCCTACAAAAGGGAAACAGCACCAGTGCTGAGGGCTTAAGGTGCGGGAATTGAAAATGCACAGCCAGGCCCAGGGGCGCCTCTCACTGGGTCTTGCAGAGTGTGGTGGAAAGCACGGTGGACAGAGTGCCGAATCCTATCAGCCGCATCTGTTGGGCATGCCCCTTCCCATCACTCACGCTGTCCCGCTTCGTGTAGGAGATGCAGTCCGCATGCAGGAGCTATCAATAAGCTCCAGGTAAAAGAATGTTACTGCAGGTCATGCCAGCAGGTCTGGGGGATGTGTGTCCTTTTTTGGAGTTTTAGGATCTTCTCAGACAGGCTTGAGGACCTTTGTTTTACTTATCTCTGCCTTTGTGTATGTAGTAAGCCTTAGGAAGCAGGGTCAGCAGTTAGCCCTGGGGCACTGTCCAGATTCAGCAGCCTGGCGCAGCCAGAGTAGGCGGGAGCAGCCCTATAGTCCCGGCTGGGGTCCCTGTAATAGTCATCTTTAACTCCACCACCCTCCGCCTGATTCAGTTTCTGAGCCTTGTCATTTTAGGTGCTGCTTAGCACATTTAATCCGGAAGTGTAACATCTCATGCTTACTTTCATCCTCTGTAAGATACACTGTTCCCGGGAAGGTTTTTCTACTTTCTAATGTTCCCTTCCTCAAAAATTGATGCATAAAGTGAAAGAAGCTATGTCGGAGTAGGGTGATCACAAGTTATTCTTACTTCCTTCTTTGTGTCTATGTCTCTTCTAAATTTTATGGATTAATTTGTGTTTGCTTTTGAGACAGGGTTTTGCTGTGCAGTCCAGGCTGGCTTCAGAGCCACCACCCTCTGTGTCAGTCTCCTACAACACATACTATTTTTAGAAGCATACTATCAGCATCTAAACATTAATTCCACAGATTTACCAACAGTGTGTCAAGCATAGTTTCGACTCTAAGGACACAGCATTTTCTCCAGGAGCCCACAGTGTCACAGGGGCTCAGAGAAGTAGACCAGCAATAGCAATCTTACTGATGCATGCTGGGTGGGCGGCCCCAGGGGCCTCACAGGAGGCAACAGACAGTCAAGGATCCTGGAAAGCACACAAATGGGCACCAACCGGATAACCTTTGTGATAGAAACCGAGAGCCCACACGGAACCAGACCAGACCTTCTGACACAAGAAGTCTTTACTGGGGGAGGGGCAGAGTAGCAGGCTACCTAGCGGACCAAGGTAGCCCCGAGCGGAGGAAAGCGTGGGCCTTTAAGCTCTTTTTTCTGGCGGGGGTGGGGTGGGGTGAGCAGATGTCCCTGGGCCAGAACAGGCCGAGCCCTGAGCAGCCGGGAGGGCGTCCAGGCCAAAAACCTGAACGGCAGGAGTTGCCCATGTCAGAACGACCCGAGCAGGTGAACTGCCAGAGTGAATGAGGGCGGGGATAGCTTTTGTGGCGGAGGGGACCTGAAGTGGAACAGGTAAGGGAAGGAGAGAAATATTGAGGGTTAAAGTTTTCCCATGAGGGGGGTGAGGCTGACTGTCTTGTGACTTATCACTCTGGATTGGGAAAGACGTCCCTGGGGAAGCCCAAGAGGTGCCTTAGAGCAGATGAGAGCCTAGAAAAGAGGCAGCAGGTAGGCAAGCAGAAGCTGGCAGCAGTAAGAGAGCGCAAACCCCACATGAAGCATGGCATGTTCCGAGCGCATTGTGAGGACCGCGTCACAGTGGCTGGAGCAGAGGCGGGCTGTGTGTGTGCATGTGCGCGCCTCGTGCACGCACGTGGAGGGTGGAGATGGGGCTGCTTCCAGGGGCAGAACTGCAGAGGAAAGCAGGAGACTGGAACTCTAATACAACCCTGACAGCACTGGAGGCCACTGAAGAATTTAAGCAGGGGAAAGACATGGTCAGTTTTGTAATTAGAAAAGCCATCGTGGTCACCTCACAGAGACTAGATGGGAGAAAGGCTGCATGAAGGCCAATCTATAAAGGTCAGACCTCTTAGCTTGGCAGAATTCCTGTAACCTGCCCCCCCTTCCTTCAACAGTTCTGCAAAAACTGCCCTCATTCAACCCCTGTGTGCCCTTAGTTCTCCCCCTCCTGCTTGAGCTGTCCTAATTTTCCTACCACTCCAACTGTTGCACCCTCCCTGCCACGGTCCCACGCTCCCTGCCTTCTAGGAGTTGTGGTCTTGCTGTTCTTCTTACATCTCCAGTTATCACCACAGAGCTACACAAAGTGGAATGCAAGATATATTTGATTCCATTGATGATGCTTTAAAAAAAATGACCTAGGCAGGGTTTTTCTTTAATACCTTAATACCTGCCCTGAGATGGATATAGCCACAGGGGGTGGCTGGTATTGTGTAATTTCCTGGAAGTTTTGTTCTCCTTATAGGGTAAACTCTGAAACCCTTCCAGCAGCTTCATCCTATTAGCTTACAAAGACTGTAGCTCCTCTTAAAAGCTAATTCCCTCCATGCAAAGCAAAGGCTGTATCATTTATTTTTAGTTTGATTTGAAATCACCTCAGCCCCTTTTCTGGTAGCTTAAAAACAACCTGGTCCGAGGATGATGGTGAGGTGGAGTTAGGAGAAGCCAGAGACCTGGGGTAGGAGGGGGCAGGACAATACAGGGCCAGCAGCAACCAGGTCAGCAGTCACGTTCCCAAGCTTCTTCTTAGTATACAGCAATAACAGAGCTAAGTGTGTATAGAAAAATTTCCCCAGGGCGAGTTCCAGACTCAGAGCATCGGCTTCTCCTGAAAATTTGTTAGAAATGCGTAATTTTGGCTTCCGCTCCCAAGCTGGTGAGTCAGAAGCCATGGAGATGGGGCTGGCAGTGGTGATCTGAGGGCCAGTGCTCTAAAGCTGAAAGGGAGGGGCTGTGTGGGAGTTGCATTAATCTCGAACTTCAGTTTATTCTCCTTTCCCCCTCCTTTCTGCCTCAGAATAACAATGATAAAATCATGAAACTCAGAAATATTTGAGACTGAGGAATGATGGGATTTGAGAAGTGAAATAATAAAGTCAAACTGTAATTTAAAGATCCTAACCATAGGGTCAGGGAGGTAGCTCAGTGGCACAGTGCCTGCCTTGCAAAGACAAGGTCTTGAGTTCAATTCCCAGTACAAAAAAAGAAATCTTCCTTGTCTTTATTTGCAGTTCTCGAATCAACCAATACTGGCTTCCATAAAACCGAAGAAGTATGCCAAGTATGCCATCCTGTCTCAAAATAAAATTTAAAGGGTCTAGGACGTAGCTCAGTGGCAGAGCACTTGCCTAGCATACGCAAGGCCCTGGGTTCAATCCCCAGCAGCAATAAATAAATAGATAAATAAATAAAATAAGTAACAAAATAAGTGTTCTAACTGGGTCTTAAGACACCCAGTAAGTGTTTTAACTGGTCAAAGAAGTTGGTTTTATAGACATAGAAGGGCTGAAATGAAGGCAGCAAAAATAGAGAATGAAAAAGTGACCAATAAAGATCGGTCACTTCAAACTTCCTTGTAACACTGGGACAAAGAAGAAAAGAGAAAATCGATAACACAGCAGATTGCTTCACATCACTTTCTTGCAAAGATTAAAGTGGAGCGGACATCACTCTCATGCTAACCAAAACTGACCTGTTTGGGAAAGTTCACTATTGTTTCCTACTCTCCTGATTTCTAAGAAGGTCAGATGTTAACTCAGTTCTGTTTGGCTGCATTAACTTTAGTAAGAGTGACTCCATTTTAATTCAGTCTGCTAAAAGATGCCACTCATATCAAGTTCTCCTATTTTTTTTCCTTTCAACTTGCTTTCCTTTTTGTGGATTAAATGCTTAAATCCTATTTAAAACCTTGTTTTGGTTAAGGGTCTGAGGTCACTCAGGGTCCTGTCATATGTGCATGATTCAACATCCATGACTGTGAAGATGTATTCCCCGGAAATATGTGGTGGGGGAACCAGACACAACTGTACGGTTGCCTCTCAGATAACTCCAGTGTGGCTTTGCTTCTCATGTGAGTCTTTAAGTGGGTTCTCTACAGACTAATCCTTTCTATGTAATGATTTAATTAACCAGCAAGATGTTATGCTTGAAGAAGCATAGATAAACATAAGAGTGTGGCTTATATCTGGCTGTGGGGACCTTGTTGACCTTTTGTTTTATTTTCTGAGACGGGGTCTTGTTGTATAGACCAGATAGACCTTGAACTCGCAATCCTCCTGGCTCAGCCTCCCAAGGGCTGGGACTATAGGCATGCACCATCATGCCTGGCTTTGCAGGGCGCTATTTTAATGCCGAATCTGGGCAACACACTTTCGTTAATGTGTTCACTCATTCTGCATTGTGCACTCTACCACCTTTTAGGTATTAGCCATGGGCAATATTGCAGTAATCAAAACAGACAGCAATGCTTGCCTTTATGAGGAAAGTTGGCTGAAGAAGGTAACAAATAATTTTGAAAATGTTTTCTTTAAAAACTTTATTTTTAAGGGTGTATTGGTGCATACCTGTGATCTTATCATGCTGGAGGGCGAGGCAGGAGGACTGCCATGAGTTTGAGGCCACACCACGCTACATATGAGTTCAAGGCCAGCCTGAACTACAGAGCAAGACCCTGTCTCAAAAAACCAAAACAAATTTGCAAGAACTTTCTTTTTAGCTGGAATATAATCTGTAAGTATATGCATCCTAAGCTTACTCAGGTTTGCGTATCTATATCGTTCTATAACCAACATTCATGTCAAGATGTGGAATCTTTTCAGTCTCCCAGAAGGCGTCTTTGTTTTTTTTCCAAAGGTACCTGCTATTCTGATTTCTATCAGTGTAAATTAGTTCTTCTGGGTTTTGAAACTTCACCTAAATAGAATCATATGGAAGGCAGTTTCTTGCCTCATTTCTTTCATTCAAACTTTATTGGTATGTATATTGTATTTCATATTATGAATATACAGTAATTTTTGTAAGTTCTCCTACATATCCTCTTTTGAGATATTGGGAATAAAGTCTCTATGATTTTTTTCAATACTGAAAATTGAACCCAGGTATTCTGTACCCCAGCTGCATCCTCAGCCTCTCTTTCTGTTTTCAGATTTTTGACACAGATTCTCACTGAGTTACCCAGACTACCCTTGAAATTATTAATTCCTCTGACCTTGGGTATGAATTAGCTGGATAAATTTTGTATACACACACACACACACACACACACACACACACACACACACACATACATGCAAACACTTGTTTCAAATATATAAGAAACTCCTACATATCAATAATGAAATGACAGGCAATCCAATATTTAAAAAAAATTAGTAAGACTTGCCCAGTGTGGTGACCCACGCCTGTAATCTCAGCACTCAGGAGGTTGAGGCAGGAGGATTACTGCGAGATAGAGGTCAGCCTGGACTACAAAATGAGTTCAAGGCCAGTTTGAACTACATAGTGAGACTGTGTCTCAAAAGAAAAAACATTTAATAAGACTTAAATCGGCTTTTCACAATGAATCTATTATTCAGATGGTGTGAGGAATAATTGGTCCATGTCACCAAACTTCTGGACAAAAAGTGGACAGTCCAGTAGTGGGGCCAGCTTAGTGGCTAGATTATACAATTTCTAACTAACCTTCTATATAATTACACTAAAATGTCCACAGAGGTATTGATTTTTTGTTTACATATGGACACAGTTTATATTTTTCCACTGTCTTGATTTTGCTATGATTATTACTAATCTTTGTAGAGGAAATGAAAACAAAAAATGGGTTGACCACATCTTCCTAAATAGTATGAAAAACTCATGCATTGAGTTAGAAGAATTCTCATTTTTGGTTCCTCTTTTGCAGAAGTCTGAATGATTTAATTTACACTCTCATGCATATTCTTAGCTAGTATATTTTAGGAGGGGAAAAGAATGATTACTTCGGGGACTTCTTAAACAATTAGTACTCAAAGCTAGTACAGTGGTCCATGCATATAATTCCCCTCAGGAGGTTAAGGAAGGAGAATCCCAAGTTTAAGGCCAGCTTGAGCAATTTAAGCAACATGGTGAAATCCAATCTCAAATCAAAAATTAAAAAGGTCTCAAGATGCAGTTCACTGGTAGTGTGTTAGGTAAATGGTGATGACCCCATAAAAGCACAGAGCCAGCTTGAATTTTAAGGTTTCTGGTGGGACCTCCTAGAGGAACTCCAAAGGAGTTTAGTTTATTGAGTCTAGTCTGTTGAACCTGGCATTTTATGGACAGGGTAGGGGGTTAGTGGGACGGGCTTAGGTGGGGCAATCAAGTGGGGGAGGGAGACTATGGCAGCAAAACCGGCTGAGTACATGCCTACCGTCACAAGGACCATCGCCTCACAGGCAGGCGTGTGTGCCATGTCCTAGCAGAACAGGCATTGTCCCTGGGCTTGGGCAGTTGAGAACAGCCATTCCAGGAACTCAGCTGGCTGGAGGTGAGGGACAGACAGGGGTCAGACCCATGAGTTCAATCCCTTATATCATAAAAAAGTGATGGCCTGGAGGGCAGTGCGGGAGAAGTGAAAGAATGTGCTGGGCATAGAGCCTGGAGTGCCTCCTGCGCTCCCAGCTTCCTCAGACCCAGGGCCCAAAGCGGTTTCCTTAGCAAAAGCTACTAGGCTGATATGGACTGGTTGACAGACACTGTGACGAGAGATAACTGTCTTAAGAGAGTGATGACTCACCCAAGGCTGGCAAATGGTCTCTACAACATGGAAGTCAAAATAAAAATAGTTAGGGCTGGGCATGAGCTCAGTGCAAAGGCCTCAGGTTCCAATCCTCAAATGACAAAACAAAACAAAAAAGCCCCTAAAGTCACAAGCTGACTCAACAGAAGGCTCTGTACTAAATACTAACTGTCAGCACTTGGGACCTCTGTCAGAGGAAGTTTGAATGTGAGCAGCTTGGTAAGTCAGCAGAGGCAAAGACAAAATCATGGTAAGCACATTTTAAATGTTGAGTCTGGATATGTATATCCAAAAGAAATAAAATCAGAACTGGAAGAAAATATCTGTACTTCTATGTTCATGGCAGCATTATTCACAACTGCCAAGATTTGGGAACAATCTAAATGTCACAAATGAGTGGACAACAAAAATGTGATATGTATGAAATATTATTTGTCCATAAATATTGTTTGTCTACCAACTTTACATTGGTGATGACATGAGTAAACCTGGAAGACACATGTTGAGGGAAATAACTCAGACTCAAAAAGGCAAATGTCCCTGCTAATGTATGGAATCAGTGTCAGACTTAGAAGCACAGAGTAGCAGGGGAGTTTGCAGAGTAAGCGGACGCAGAGAAATGAGGACTTGATGGTCAAAGGGTACAAAGTTTCAGTTATGCATGATGAATGAGTGCTAGACACCTGATGGTCAGTATGGTGACTGTGGTGGACTGACAACCGGTGGCCCACTTATAACCCCCAGCTGAACTGAATAAGCGCGGTGCTGGGTGTGGGAGGCCCACCTGAGGATTGCTGCCAGCAGCATAAGAGGCAGAACTGGAAAAGAAGGAAGGCTGGTTGGGAGCTGGTAGAAACTGTTGGGAGCTGAGAGAAGCTGTAAGGAGCTGTTGATTCTCTTGGAGTCGCTCATCACACTGGCTTTCCTGATGAACTTGGCTGTTTTCATCCTCCGAGGAACTCAGGACCTTGCTGTCACTGAGAATGGCTTTGGTTCACTTTGGGGAGCTCTGGTCCTCGCTCTGAGCATCGCTTCCTGGCTCAAGAGGGGAAGGTGGTGCACTGCCGGTCTCCTGGAGAAGCTTGCTGCGTTGGCTTCCCTGATGGGAACTCAGCTTTCTTTGTCAACGGAGGGGCTCGAGACCTCACTGTTGCTGAGGATGGCTGTGGTACTTTTCAGGGAAGCTCTGGTTCTTATTTTGAGCATCGCTTCTTGGTTCCAGTGTAGATCTCTCAACCTGCTAGCACAGATTGTTCATCTCACTGGCACAGACTTTCTAAATTCCACCATTGACCTTTGGGGCTTTCAGTGCATGGCTGTGAAACAGGCCTGCATGAGATATTGTTATGGGCTCTGGACCTCCAGTTGGTCTCATGGGATGCATTGTTATGAGCTCTAGGTCCTCAGCTGGACTCATGCAGGACATTATTATGGGATCCAGGCCCTCAGCTGGTCAAGATTCTTTGGTCTTTAGTTTGTGGACAGGTTTCCTGTACTCTCTTACATATGATTCTTTGGGTGACTATTATAAATAATCTTATAAAATATGTGTCCTGTATTATATTGTTCACCTTGCAATTAACCCCAAACTACAACAGTGACTATTGTTAACAGTACTGAATTTGTACTTGAAATTTGCTCAGAGGATAAATTTTAAGTGTTCTAACCCCCAGGCAAATAAAGAAAGGACAGAAGAAAGGGAGGAAGGAAGGAACAAAAGAAGGGAAACAGGGCGGGAGGAAAGTGGTGGAAGAAAATGAAAACTATGGAAAATGGTAATTACCGTGCTCGCTTGTGGTGGTCATTTCTCTGTGCGCACATATATCAAAACATCAAAGGGGTTCTGGACCCGCCCCCACCCATAGCACGACGACAGGGTGGAGCCGGGTGGTCCGCTGTGAGCATATGTGCTTTCCCACCTCCAACCATGGCAGTTTGTATACACCCCTGTATGTTATAGTATAGTCTGAGGCAGCTATATCTCTTCCCAAGGTGAGAGTCCAAGGATATAGATAAACCCAGGAGTACAGTTATTATCACA
>PVLD010014775.1:0-51040 GCA_004027595.1 Dinomys branickii | reverse complement strand
CTGTCTGACTAAATTTGCATGTCTGTATATGGGTCCATACATCTACAATTCGAAGATATCAATGGATAAAGCAACAACTACTGTTGAGACCATATCACCTTGTCTATAGATTAGTTGTGATTGTACTATTTTCTATGATAATGGGTGTCTGTTTGTCAATATGTTTTTGTACTTTTATGTTTCTAAAATAAGAAAAATAAAAATTAAAGTGTAAATAAGATCCAAAGTGTAAAACAGATATTAGGAAATGGGAGGGAACTCTTCAAACGCAAGAGAAACTGGGATGAGGGAAAGGAGAAAAGAGGAAAGGAAAAAGCAAAACACACACACACACACACACACACACACACACACATATGCACTAGTTAAGATAGCTGCACTACTAATTTATCAAATAATTTTTTTCTTTCTTTGCAGGACCAGGGGTTGAACTCAGGACCTTACACTTATTAGGTAGGCACTTATTCCACTGAGCTATATCCGTAACCCCTATACTACTAATTAATATTAGTTGATTTAAAAGAAAGTTTTGCGCTTCTCTTACTTGATCATTTTTTTATTCCTAGATCTTCTAATCTGAGCAACTACTTTGAAGATATTAATATGCAATGCATTAACCATTGTTGCTCTCCTAGTGTCGTTTTGAAATTTTGCATCAGTTTTTTTCTCATATATATATATATATATATATTTTTTTCCTTTAACATGAATTACTTTTGAACCTCCCCTCTCAGATTCTTATGTGGAAACCTTTACACCTAGGACATCAAAATATGGATATGTCTGGAGATTGGGATTTAAAGAAGTGATAAATAAACTGAAATCAGTACAGTGGCCTAGATCCAACACAACTGGAGTGCTTCTACAAAGATTAAAGGGGGACATAGACACACACAGAAGGACAAATGTGTGAGGACACAGAGAAGAGATGCCATTTTAAAATCCTGGAGAGAGGCATTGGGAGGAGCTGGCTGTGGCCACACTTGGACCTAGACATTGGGCTCACTGCCTCGAGGGCTGCCTGCTCTTTATTCCACTCAGCCTAGGGATTTGTTATGGTCAATTTAACAAAGGGAGACAGGCTTAAATTTGAAAATTCCTGAAATAGAAATCATACTCTCATTATAGTCAAAGGTAGACTTGGCTGCCGAGCTCAACAGCAAGTATTTTCTAAGAAATGTTGGGCATCGCCCTGAAACTGAATTGGGTTGCCATCTTCAGGACTGTTGAAAAATGGAAATTGTAAATACTAATGCTTCGCTTCAGCCCCCATTTTCTTGATTTTTTTTTTTAGCTGCATGCTTCTCCAAAGAATCTTAGACTTTCTAATTCTGGTGAAGGCAGCTCTTTGCCTGATTGTATTAAAAGCCAGATGGGTACACAAAAATTAAGCAAAGAAAAATCAAAACCACACACCCTTTATATAAACAAAACACACTGGGTCTTTTGCTGCATGTAAACCTCCAGGAGACATCTTGCAATGGGACCTCGGCTGTGTACATTAAAGACTTAAAAGAGAATCTAATGATGTGTGATCCAGATGCCTTAGTTTGAAGTCCCTGCTTAACTGGTACAAAAGACTCCAACCAAAAAAAGACAACTTCCTGGACCTCAATCTCTCTTTTCTGTCAAATTGAAAGAGGAAAAGCATCCACTTTAAGGAGTTATCATGAAGATCAAGTATATTTACCACATAAAAGGAGAGGTTTAACACAGCAGGATCAGAATGTGCTAGTAATATACACTCTATTCTATCACCATGATATTACATAGCTAAGTGAAGACATAGAGGACAACTCCAGGATGTTTTCAGTATATGACTAACAACATTTTAAAACACACAACCATACCACATGACGCTTTTGTGTACCATACTTTATGTCCAACTTGAAGCAGCTTCTAAATAAACTTAAAGGAAAGAAACCTTGAGGCTCAACGGTTTCATTGAAGTGGTCAAAAAAAAAAAAACACTAAGATTAGAATTAGCACTGAATTATTTAATATTACCCTGGAATCACAATGAAAAAGAACACTTAATATCTGCTTATTAAGCCAGTATTACCATTGTATGAAAACAGAAGTAAGAAGTAAAATTGGTAGAGGATAGGTGATAGAGAGACATATAGATACATGATAAGGTAGATGATTGATCGATAGATAGACCCACAGATAGATCGTTGGGTAGATAGACAGATACATAGATACGTAAATACGTAGAGAGATGACAGATACATAGGCAAACAGATGGAATTTCACGTACTGCTGGTGTCTGATGGTTTGTTGAGAGGCACAGTTAATGATGAAACTTTTTTTCATATTTTCATCAATTGTGGCTACTTATACCTAGCAGTCTGAGCAATTTATGTGAAGACAACAATTTGCAGTATAACAACCAGTGGTGAATTCCTACAATCCTGCCTAGTGCCGCTATGCATTGTCTCTAATGTTATTTTAAAATGTTATTTTCTTATCCTCTTTAATGATTTGATCAATCTTCCATTCTTATATCTGGTAATCTGAGCAACTTTATGGAAGATAACCATATGCAAAATAACAACCACTTTTATCTCCTGTCTTTTGGTTTGGAAGCCCATCTTTAATGTCCTTGAGTTGTTTTGTTTGTATTTTCCAATTGTTCTTTCTCTTGTACTAGTTTCTTTAAAATAAAAATAACAAGGCCCAAAATAAATGAATAAAAATAAATTTTAGAAATCAATGGAGAAAGAATGCAAAGTGGGAGAAAAAAGTGCAGGTAGTGGGAAAAAAACAGTCAAAATATGTATGTAATAATATAACAAAGACTATCATTGTTCTACACCATTAGTATGCACTGGTAAGAAAAAAGACTGCCAGATTTCTGCTTTTGATTTAGGCTTGAAAACCCTAAGAAAGGATGAGATGATTAACTTTATTGCTACCTTGTTGCTTTGTGGGATTCCACTCTGGCCACTTACAGATTCTGAACCTTTCATCCTGTTCAGCTGATATGATAGGTTAATAACCTGCATTTATAATATTGTTCTACTAATCACTTCTTTACTGCCAGGCCCCAGCTATTATTTAAGTAAAATGTATGAGCTCCTTGTACATATCATGGCACATTTAACCACGGAAATTCTGCATTTATCATCTGTAAGTTCAGTTATCACATATTTAATCATTGAGCTACTGTTTTATCAAATTTGATGAATTTTGACAAGAATGTATTAAGTATAATAAAAAACCTTTTCGACTTACATCATATTAGGATATGCAAGGATCCAATTGACTTGAGGGGTGGTGGGCTGCGTGCTTTTTGACTTATTCATAAGAATGTGTCTATTCTTCTTCAGATATTCAGTTACACTCTTATACACTGCACTGAACTTCGCAGCAAGTGAGAGTTCTTCACATAGAACGGTAATCCCAGTACTCTCAGAAGAGGTATGGAAGAGTAGAAGCCTCACACAAGGAGTCTGCTCAGTGTATTCCTCATAGAATTCTGGTGGGGTGGATGGCTAATTATATTTAAGAGTAATCATTAAAAAAGGCAGTGCTGAAGGCCAAAGTCAGAATCTGACAGAATATTCTTGGGAATAGGCATGGGATTTTCATGTTTGCACACTCCTCTAAGTTTTACCCTGTTTCGGAAGTATAGTCTTGTTTTGGCATCCATGGGTGACTGCGTTCACTGCCTGTGTGGATATCAAAATCTATAAATGCTGAACTCTTTCTTCTGGTGTATTATAAATTATCATCTCTGTGAGACCTACAGTGCCTAAGTGTGTGTAAATTCTATATAAATAGTATGTAAAATCTATGTAAACACCTCATTCTGTAGAGAATAATGACATTATATTTGTATATGTTTCTGGTTACTTTTCTCAAGCTTTGCCAATTAAATTGGCTTAATCTGCAAATATAAAGGTCAAACTATATACATTGTACTTGATGAATTTGTACAACTTTTGCTCTGCTTTCTCTTTTCTTTTTTTCTCCCTTCCTTCCTTCCTTCCTTCCTTCCTTCCTTCCTTCCTTCCTCTCTCTCTCTCTCTCTCTCTCTCTCTCTCTCTCTCTCTCTCTCTCTCTCTCTCTCTCTCTCTCTTTCCTTCCTTCCTTGATTTTTGTTTCTGGATATTTAACCCAGGTCCTTTGCATGGAATTTTTCTATTTTGAGACAGGGTCTTCTTCGATTGTTATGTTGTCTAGACCAGGCTCAAAACTCACTACCTTCCTGCCACAGCCCCCCAGAGTGCTGCAGATTACAGGCATATGCTTCCTTGCTTCGCTATATATACATACGTTAGAGAAAATTTCTACCTAGGCCTGATTACACACACCTAAAATCCTAGAAGGGACGGAGGCTGAGACTTGATAACTACAGTGATTTTTTTTCTTCGTTTTTTAGTTTAAAGAGAAGAGTACAAAGAAAACAATAGCAAAATACCAACAACATATACAAAAACAAAACAAAGCAAAAACAATAAAAATAATACAGGGCTTCAGAACAAAGTGACAGGCATTAACAGTAGCTGTTATACTACATATTATTATCTTCAATGAAGTTGCTCAGATTCTTACCAGATGTAAGAATACAAAATTGATCTGAGTAGCACTGAGCACCTTAGTGAGATTGTCTCAAAATAAGTATTAAATTAATCACTACCTGGTTTAAATACAGTGATTTTTAATCATCATAGGCCAGAGATACCTAACAGACTTTTTCTGGCTTGATCACACACCTTCCAGTTTTAAGGATTCATGTCTTTAACCTAGAATCTGTATTACATAATCACATTCCACCTTTTCATGCCTATTTTAACCTTTCCGATCACTGAGCCTGCCACAGCATTATTCATGGAAGATGCCTGAATTACACTACATAATCCATAAATTAATTCTTCCAAAATGCAAAATAACAGCCCATGAATTTTCTTCCCATGAGATACTGTAAGTGTTTGCAACTTTCAGCAAGGTTTTATACCACTGAGATCTAAGGGGCAGTTCTAGATGTGTGAAACAGTACTGCATTTTCAACTGGTACCATAGCAGAGTTAATGAAGGTTTATTTATAAACATTCCTCAATATGTTTCCCTTACGGTTCGGATCTCAAATGTCTCTCAAAAGCCTCAAGTGTTCGGAGAAGGGGGTTTTGGAGGGTAACCAAAGCACAGGGTGCTATGTTTATCAATGGATTTCTCCATTCATGAGTTCATGGCTGACTTGCATTTTGGAACTGAAATCAGAGACAAGGAACTGGTTAGAAGGTAGTGGGTAGTGACCTGGACGGGTGTACCTTCCTCCCTCACTCCTTCCTTCTCTCTGTCTTTCCTTGGCAGCATAAACTAACCATCTTTGCTCTGATACACACTTCCATCATGATGTTCTTGCCTTGAAGTCACCTACCCATTGACTGAATCCCCTCAAACCATTAAACCACAATGCCTATAAATCGTGGGTGCCATGTATTTCATACCAGCCCTAAAAAGCCATGTAATGCAGTTGCCAGTGCTGTTCTATGTGGTCAAAGCTGTTTTACAATGTAGTTCTTATTAGCATTCGGGGATGCAAAGACCAGTAGATCAAGAGATAACAGCATTCGAATATAATTTGTTACTCACATTTGTAAAGAGGCAGGGAGATGCCAACCACGACATCCCCATATGGAGAAGCAGAGAGCTCCCCACCATGAGGCAGAGGTACTGTAAGAAAATTTCTTATAGCGAGGAAAAACTTTCCTAGTGGTTTCTTCATGCAGAATTGTACAAGACAGGGCAAACAGGCTTATGATTGGCTGATATAAATAATTTTCAGCAAGCCATGAGTTACACAAACTGACTCTACTGCTAGGCTATCAATTGCTGAAATAATTTTCATAGTCAAAGGTTTGTCTGGATCCTGAGAGCCCTATAAGAGAAATGGTATGTTACCTAGTGGTCTGGACACAAAAAATATACTTGGTTCTGAATAATTTAAGATCTCTACATATAAGCTGGCCTGTCCAGGGTTAGCAAAGGTCTACAGTGTTAATGCCGAAGAAAGAAAAAATGCAAGGTTAACACAAAAACATTTCTATCCCTCTCTCCAAAATACACAAATTTTAGGAAAATTTTCATTTGCTCCTCGAGTCATATTTCAGGGTACACTTTAAGTCTACAAATGTAGCTCAGTAGTAGAACATTTAGCTAGCATAGTTGGAGTCCTGGATTTAATTTTCAGGATAACAGAAAGAAAAATGTTATGTTTATCAGTCTTATTAGTTCCCCCATATCTCATGTGGCCAGTGTGGCCAATGGGCTAATTAATGTACTTAGTACTTTAGGATTCCCTCTCTGTTCCAAAGTCCTCCCACTCACCCCTGTTTTTAACTGCTAAGTGGACAGCTCCAGGTAACCTTGGACTCACCACTAGCCGGTGACATTCTGCCTCAGAGAAACACTGGTTAGCACTCTTCCCTGAGCACTGGCTCTCGTCTGGTGCTTCATTAAATGATTTGGTCTAGAAAAACACATGTGAGAGTTACCAAGTAATCAGGATGATTTTTCATGAACAAAATGCAGAATTCAGCCACCCTTCCATGTCCAACAGCACTCGCGAGCCCTCTGAACATCAAGAGCGTGGCTTAGTCCCATGGCAGAGTTATCTAAGTGTGTTTACGAGATCATTACACACATATGAGGGCTGCTACTGTAGCAATGCATTGCAGATTTTACACTTGAGAACAGAGGTTCACATCTTCCCAATGCAACAAAAAGTGTGTGAAGAAGGGCTTGGGATGTAGCTCAGTGGTAGAGTGTTTGGTAACTCTAAGTACCACAAAAAAATTTATTTAAAGTATGTAAAGTACTACATACATTACCTAGCCCAATTTAGTCATGCTAAAATGTGTACATATTTCATATCTGCATACTCATATCTGTGTATTCAACACTCCTATGCAAATGTGAGTATACTTATCTATGTAAATTTTTGTCAATTAGAAAACACATGCTTTAAAATATAGTAATTAAAAAAATCCTATGCTCACTGAAGTTTAGTAACTCAAAAGAATAGATTTCTAGATGGTACATCTTCAAATACCATTCGTCCTCTATGGGGTACAGTCACTGTGTACTGGCTTTAGAACTGGCTAAATTTTTCTACAAAGTGTTCAAGTTTTTAGTACAAGTTCAGAGTCCGTAATGACTCCATTTATCACGGAGAGATGTTACATGCATGCAGTACATCTCAGGTCCATTTTTGCCTTCCCTTTCCTTCCTCTCCTTCCCTCCCTCCATATCTACATCCCTTTTCCTTGGAGCAACATCTGTCTTCCTATTTCCTATTCTCTACCTCTTATTTTGCTGTTTCTTTTAATGTGTTTCTGACAAGAGGAAAAGCATGTGATATTGAAGCTGGGACATCTCATTTATTTCACTTAAATACCATGTTTTCTTTCTCCCCTCATCTGTTGCTGGACATACAGCCTGCTCCTAAGAGTTGCCTATTATTAACTCTGTGGTTACTATCATGTTCTGATTTAATTAGACATTTTCTTCTTTCATAAATATTTTAAAATGAAAGAAAGTGCTCAAAAGGAAAGAGCCAAAGGGATGGGGTACGAGGTAGGTAAGATAACTTTACCATTAATTTTTATTAGTTCATTGAAAGGGACAGGTAGTGCTTATGTTGTTTGATCAGTTGTGCACGCCTATATCTTATAATCTGAGCAGCTACTTTGAAGATAACAATATGTAACATAGAAACCATTGCCAGCTTCCTATCCTCCTTTTGAAATTCTGTATCATTTTCATTATTATTTTCTCTTTCTTCAAAATAAATTTTAAAAAACAACTGGTGTCCACTTTTTTGTCTTTTATGAGACAGGGTCTCTCTATGCAGTTCAGGCTGGCCTTGACCTCACTCTGTAGCACAGGCTTGCCTAGAACTCAACGATCCTCCTGCTTCAGCCTCTCGCAAGGGGATACAGTGATGTTCATTCTTAAGGAAAATTCTCTCTTGTTCTTCACTAAAGTTAAGACTACCTAGACAGAAAGTGACACTGAGGTATTTAGTTCATAAAAGCTTTTATGAAAATGCCTTTGTTTAGAAGTTTCTAACTACGAGTAAACTTTTCAGGTTGCTTGGTTGGAAAGATGAATTTACTTTGGAAAGTCAGAAAAGTAATGTGATAAGGACTGTTTGACACTTCAGAGTGTCTTGGAGAAAACCCGTAAGAGACAGGTAAGTGATCATGTCCACTATAAAACAAGACTGTGTAGCTATAAAAAGCAGCAGATACTTTTCAAAAAGGTGCCATGATTCACCTTTTGATAAATAAGAACAGCTGGATTTCAACCCACAGCTCTTGGATTAAGGAGAATTGGTAGAATTTCTGGATATAAAAACATGACCCCAGAGGTGAAAGTGAGGTGGACAGATCATTAGCTGTCATGTTCTGGGTGCTCGTGTAGCTCCAGGCAGTGCCAATTGGGATCACAGCTGTTGTAGACAAAATAAAACAAACCAAAACGAAACAATTACCTTCATTTTATGGGGTGGAATTATGCTTTCAACCACTATATCAAGATTTATGTTTCTCCCTCCCTCCATCCTTCTGCCCGCCCTCCCTCCCTCCCTCCCTCCCTTCCTTCCTTCCTTCCTTCCTTCCTTCCTTCCTTCCTTCCTTCCTTCCTTCCTTCCTTCCTTCCTCCTCTTTACTGTCCTCCTTCTTGTTCTGTTTTGTTCTTCTCTGATTCACTTATCTTTGAGCCACTGTACCCTTGAAGTTGACCTCTTGTAAGAATTAAAGCCTATTCACCTCCAGATAGAAGCCAGCCTCCTAGACCTCAAGAACAGTATATGTTTTAAGAACTGATTTACATCAAACTGCTTTGGATTCCAATACTCATTGGCCAATGTGAGCAATTTATCCATATTATTGTACAAAGAAATAAGAACCTGTGTAGCTTCTAGATTATTGTACAGAGCATTCCTGTAGGTAGCCCTCACTCTGCTATCTGATCTTGAGAACAAACTAAGGAGGAATTATTTTTTCCTTAAATTAAAACATTATTGCCAACTACCCACTATGTGTGTACACACGTGGGTGGTATTTTATCAAGACTCAAATCACATAGAATTGCATTCCAGAGTACATCACTGTTGTATTAAATTAAACTTCTTAAACTTTGAAACTACTCACAAGTTATTTATGGAGAACTGACCTTTTGGGTTTATTTATGCAGTCTTTATTCTTTTGAAAATGTTTGTGTTTGGGAACACAGGATCTCTTGTATTTCTTTTGTAGAAGTGAAACAACCTTCATCTTAGGAATTTGCAAAGAGTTTTTCTTTTTAAGTCTACCTTTTCAATTTTACATCCCACAAAGTCTCATTATACTGTGAAAAGCTAAGCTAAAAGGAAAACAAGCCATTTTTCAGAGGATGCAATTGTTATATCTGACTTTTCTTTTGTGTCCAGTGCCATTAGACTTGAGCGTTTGATGAATCTTTTCAGCTTGAATGCTGATGGTAATATAATCATTTTACACCATCAGGTATGTGGCATTTAAATAAATAAATATTTCATTTTCAATGGACACAGCCTGTACATGCATGTTTATAGGGTTCACTGACTGATTTTTTTTTTTTTCGGCACTGGAGATCGAACTCAGGACCCTGTGCTTGCTAGGCAAGCACTTATTCCACTGAGCTATATCCCCAGCCCCACTGTGACTTTTCAATGCATTTATATATTTATTTTCATTGATACTTTTGTTTAAGTTGGCAAGGTATCATAGGAAATAAGGTCCTTTTCTATAAACTTTGCACTTGTAAATAAAGTAAATCTTATCATTTAATTTTCCTTTCATTATTTTTTCATGAGATAGCTGATTGAAATACCTTCTAAAGGAGTTGGGTTATAGGTCCATCATAGAATGCTTGCCTACTGCATACAAAATCCTGGATTCAGTCCTCGGTACTGCAAAATCAAAATAAACAAGCAAAAGCTTTTGAGTTTCTGAAATCCTTCCAAAGTCTCTTCTACCCTGGTAATAGCCTTACTATCCAAATTCTGAGTTAAGAAACACAAATAAAAGGAAATGTATTTGGACTTAAAATTGGACTTAAATTCCTAGATCCATTTTCCCTATTAAGGTACTAATTTCAAATAAATCAGCCCAATTTTTCTTCTCAGATATTTTGTTATCTGATGCCTCCATAAAAAGATTATTTCATCTTCTCATTTGATGCACAAAGAAATGTGCACGGAAAATATAATAGCTACAAAACAAGAAAATTATTGGAAATAAGAGTGTAAAACAAGAATTTTGCATACTTCTAGACCCTGAAAGAAGACGTGGTTGGACTCATTTAAGATCAGTATCACAAATGTGCCTTTGTTTTTTTTTTTTTTTTTTTTTTTTTTTAAATAAAAGTACAAAAACATACGAACAAACAGACACCAGTTAGTACAAAAAACAGTACAGTCACAACTAATCTACAGACAAGGTGACATGGTCCCAACAGTGGTCATTGCTTTATCCATTGATATCTTCGAAGTGTAAATATATGAACCCATATACAGACACGCAAATTTAGTTGGTTTATTTGCTTGTGCACTTTTAATTTTAAAGAGAAAAAGTCAAAAGAAAATAACAAAAACAAGCATGCACTTTTAATTTTAAAGAGAAAAAGTAAAAAGAAAATAACAAAAACAAGCAAAACAATGTTAAAACAATATAGAATATCAAAAGAAGGTGGTAGGAAATTAGCAGTGGTTGTTGTATTAGATATGGTTATCTTCAAAATGGTTACTCACATAACCATGTATAGAAATGTGAGATTAACCAAACAGTTAAGGATTAACTGTTCCTTTCAATAAAACAATATAAATTAGTGGTACAAGTATCATAGCTACCTTTTGTATGTATCTATATATTTTCCTTTCCATATTTCTTTCTTCTCTCTCTCTCTTCTTCCTCATCCCAAATGTTCTTTCCTTTTGTGAAGTTACTTTCCCTTTCAACATCTCTACTGTACCTTTCAAGTTTTATTTATTCTTTTGGGTTGTTGTTACACTGGGAAGACAATACAACATACACATGAGTCTGATTTATTTCACTTATGAGTACGGACCCTAGTAGCATCCATTTGTTTATTAAATCCTTGAGTTTGTCTTCTTCTATAGGTGAGTAATATTCCATTGTATAAAAATGCCATATCTTTTTTATCTATTCATCAGTTGATGGGCATTTGGATTGGTTCCAAGATTTAGCTATGACAATTGTGCTTCTATAAACTTAAGTGCACATATATCCCCATGGTATGATGTTTTCTGTTCTTTTGGGAAAAACAACCAAAGGTGGAATACCAGGTTGATAGGGACTGCTAATTTCAGTTTATTGTAGAATCTCCAGACTGATTTGCACAGTGATTGCACCAGTCTACACTCTCACTAGCAGTGGAGAAGTGTTCCTTCCCCCGCCAACCCCTCCAGCATTTGTTATTGGTTGATTTCTTCATGATACTCATTCTTTCTGGAGTGAGATGGAATCTCAGTGTTGTATTAATTTGTGTCTCTTGAATGACCAATGATGTTGAAAATTGTTTTCATATATTTGTTTGTCATTTGCATTTGTTTTGCCAAGAGATGTGTATTCATCTTGGATGCCCATTTTTGGATTGGGTCTTTGAATTTGGGGGGGTCTGAAGTTTATTAATTCTTTATATATTCTAGATAATCCTTTCTCTGAGGAACAGTTGGCTAATTTTTTTTCCAATTCCTGGTTTTATTTTCACTCTGCTGATGATTTCTTTTGATGTGCAAATCTTTTCAATAAGATGAGACCCGAGTTGTTGATTCTTTGAAGTTTTTTCTATGCAGTTTGGTTTTGTTCATGAACTCTCTGCCTACACCTATTTCCTCAAGATTTTTACCTACTATCTCTTCCAAAAGATTTAGTGTTTTTCTTTTAATATTGAGATCTTTAGTGCATTTTGACTTGAGTTTAGTGCAAGGTGATAGACATTGGTCTGGTTTCTTAGTCTTTGGCATCTGGAAAGCCAATTTCTAGCAAACATGTTGGGCCCTCCATAAGGGAGCTGAGTATGTTTGTAGTTGTGTCTGCACCTTCTAGTCTGTTCCATTGATCCTCAGGACTTTTTTCCCCCAATACCATGCTTATTGTATCACAGTAGCTTTGCAATATAATTTCAAGTCAGGAATTGTGATGCCCCTCCTTTGTCCTTGTTGTCTGGGGTTGATTTTGCTACTTTTGGTCTCCTATGACTCGAGATGAATTTTAGAAACATTTTCTCTAGACCTGTGATGTATAGTAATGATATTTTAATAGGGATTGCATTGTATCTATATACGAATTTTGGGAGAATGGTCACTTTCATAATGTTGATACTTCCTATCCAAGAGCTGGGAATATTTTTCAGTTCTCTGAAATCCTCTTTGATGTCTTTGTTCAGAGTGCTATAATTTTCACGGTATAGATCTTTTGTTAGATTGATTCCTAAGTATTTCAACTTTTCGTAGGCTATTGTTAAAGGTATGTTTTCTGCAATTTCTCTCTCAGTGTGTTTCTTGCTTGTGTATACGAATGCTATTGTTTCTGAATGTTGTCTTTATATCCAATTATGTTACTGAATTTGGTTACTAATTCCAGGAGTCTTTTCGTGGAGTTTATGGTGTCTTCCACATACAGTATCATGTCATCAGCAAATACTGATAATTTCATTTCTTCCTTTCCTATGATTATTTCTTTTATTTCTCTATCTTGTTTAAAGCTCTGGCTAATGTTTCCAAAACTATGTTGAATGGGAGTGGTGATAGTGGACCTCCTTATCTTGCTCCTGATTTTAAAGGGAAGGTTTTCTGTTTTTGTCCGTTCCCTATGGTGTTGGTTTTTGGTTTTTCATAGCTTTTAACTGATAGAGGTAAAGTCCATCTATTTTGATTTTCTGTAGGGTTTTTATCGTGAATAAGTATTAGACTTTATCAAAAAATTTTCCTCCATCTATGGAGATGTTCATGTGATTGTTGTCTTTGGCTCTGTTGATATGATGTATTACTTCTATTGATTTGCATATATTGAGCCATCCTAGCATTCCTGGGATAAATCCCACTTGGTCATGTTGATATGATTACGTTTATTGATTTGCATATATTGAATCCTCCTTGCATTCCTGAGATGAATGCCACTTGGTCATGTTGTATAATCTTTATTTGCTGCACTCTATTGGCTAGTATTTTACTGAGAGGTTTTATGTCTATGTTCATTAGGGAAATTGGTCTATCATTCTCTCTCTCTCTTTTTTTTTTTTTTTTTTTTTTTTTTTTTTTTTTTTTTTTTTTTTTGGTTTTGGTATTAGGATAATACTTGCCTCCAGGCATGAGTTGGGGTGATTTTTTCCCTTTCTATTTCATTAAATAGTTGGAGAAGAATTGGCATTAAATCTCGAAATTTCTTGTAAATTTCAGCTGTGAATCCATCAGGACCTGGAGTTTTCTTTGTTGGTAAGTTTTTTATTACATTATCAATTTCATTGACTGATATTGGGTATTCAGGATTTTTTATATATTCTTGATTCAGCTGTGGTAATTCATATGTATCTAGAAATATGTCCGTTTCTTCTGAGTTTTCCATTTTATGAGAATAAATATTTTTGAACTATCAGTGATCTTCTAAATTTTTACAGGTTCTGTAGTGATTTCACACTTTTCATTCCTTGATGCATGACTTGAGTTTTCTTTTTCCTTTTCTTGATAAGTTTTTCTAGAGGTTTATCAATTTTATTTATTTATTTCAAAGAACCAACTCTTTGATTCATTAATTCTTTATATTGTTTTCTTAGTCTCAACTGTATTAATTTCTGCTCTGATCTTTATAATTTCCTCTCTTCTTTGGGCTTTGACTTTGACTTGCTGTTTTCTAGAAGCTTGAGGTGCAGCATAGGGTTGTTTATTTGTTCTCATCCTCTTTCCCTGATGTGGGCATCACCTTCCATAAATTTCCCTTTAAGGACTGACTTCATTGAATCCCACAGGTTCCACGAGGTTGTATCTGCATTTTTGTTTGATGGTAAATATTTAGTTTCTTCTTCGATTATATCTGTGACTCCTTGGTTGTTCAGGAGGATGTTATTTAATTTCCATGTCTTTATAGGGCTTTTTCCATTTCTTTCGTCAATAATTTCCAGTTTTCTTGTACTGTATTTTGATAACATGCATAGGATACTTTCAGTTCATTTGCCTTTACTTAAGAATGTTCTATCACCTCATGAATGATCTATTTTAGAGAATGTCCCATGTACAGCTGAGAAGAGCATCTGTTCTTATGTTGTTGGGTACAATGTTTTGTAAGGGTTTACTAAGTCCATTTGTTCACAAGCTTGGTTCAGTTCTGTTATTTCTTTGCTGAATTTCTGTCTAGTTGATCTATACCTTTGTGACAATAGGCTGTTAAATTCCCTTGTTAAAATTAGGTTATTGCTTATTTGATTTTTCATATCTTTTCAAATTTGTCTTACATAACTGTGTGAAGCTAAATATGTTACATATATATGTACGATTATTGTCTCTTCCTGTTGCAATTTACCCCTCACAAAAATGTAGTGACCTTCTTTATTTCTTTTGATCATTTTTGGTTGGAAATTCACATTGTCTGCAACCAGAATACATACCCCTGCCTTTCTGGGTTTCTGTCTGATGGAGTATTGTTTTCCATCCATTGACTTTCAGTCTCTGAGTTCCCTTTTGAGTGACATCTGTTTCTTTTATAGAGCATATTGTTGGATTATTATTATTTTTTAATCCAATCTACTAGTCTGTTTCTTTTGATTGGTGAATTGAGGCCGTTTACATTAATGACTTTTACTGATATGTATTGCCTTATCTTTGTCATGTTATTTTCCCACTGTTGGTTCCATACTTTCAAAGTCTGTTTAATTTCTTACCCTGCTTGGTGGTGCTTTTCCACTGTTGTTTTTGGAACTTGGGTCACTTTCATCTCTTTGTAGAATATCTTTCAGTACTCTTTGCTGGTCATGAATTTCTTCAGTTGATCTTTGTCGTGGAAGTATCTTATTTCTCCATTAATTTTCAAATATAGTTTTGCATGATACACCAATCTCTGTTAGAAGTTGTTGTCTTTTAGGACCTGAACTACTTCACTCCAAGCTCTTCTTTCCTTGACGGTTTGTGTTGAGAAATGTTCCATGTTTCTGATGGGTTTTTCTTCATAGGTCTCCGGTTTCTTTTCTCTAACAACTTTTACTATAATGTTCTTTGCTGAATTTCTGTGATCTTGGTTACTATGTGTCTTTGTGTAGATTTACTTTGGTTATAACTAATTGGAATTCGATATGCCTTACTAACTGCAAGTTAGATTCTGTTCCCATGCTTGGGACATTAATTCTGTAAATAACGTTCATATGTCATTCACGCTGCTTTCTGCTCTTTCTTTGACACCTATCCATGTTATCATTTTTGGCCTCATTTTGTAGGTGTTGAATTGTTATTTCATGGTTCCTTGTAGTTTTTAAGAGACCTTTCCTTTCACAATCACAAGTTGCAATGCTCTCTTTAAGGTATGAAAGTCTATCTTTAGTTTCCTTCCAGTGGTTTTGCCAGCTTTCAATAGAATTTTTAATTTCCGGAATGTCTCTGAATGTTTTGTGCATTCTGATTCTTTCCTGTATTGTTCTTTCAAGCTTTCCATTATTATTCTGTGCTCCCATATTTTTAAATTTGTTTTCTTTTTGTACTTTGAGCAATTCTTTCATTATAGTTGTCTTTTTCTGTTTACCTGAGAAGCTATTTTTAATCTGATTACCTCCATAGCCTAATGCAGTTTGTTTTTTCCTTCAGTTCCTATCATTTCGGAAATTTCATTTGTGTGACTTACAAGTTCTTCTATGTGGATATTTCATGAACTTGCCCTGGGTTGTGTGGAGAGCTAATATTGCATTTTACTTCTTTGTTTCATCATTTTAAAGCTCTTTAGGTTTCCTGGGACTCAAAGTCATTCCCCTGATGGAGTCAGGAGAAGAAGCATGGCAACTTGGTCCAACCACACTGCTCAGTGAAGCTCCTATGGTTGTTGCTGCAATGGTGGCAGGGGGCAGAGCACTGTCTTTTATATTTCATGTCAAATTAAACATTAACTTTCTCATAAATACTTGTTTTATCCACCTTCCAGGCTTTTGTTTTGTTTTGGTCTCTCTGCTAACTTTTGCCTTTTATTCCAGAAATAGACACAGCATATATATATATAAATATATATATATATATATATATATATATTGGGGGGGAGTTAAAGAATTCAGATTTTCTCATGGAGAAAGAGATAAAGATTTTAGTGGGCCAATCATTGTTATTGTGTTAGAGTTTGCTCAAGTTCCAGTGCCTACCAATTGTGTGAGTTTTTTAAAGCAATTCTGTGGGTTATTGAATAGGTAAATTTGAAAATCTTAAGTTTAGAAGGTTATTGGACTGTCTTTGGAGATTGGGTTCTATGGCTTCCTTGGGTACCACCTGTTACCACTGATAGATTTTCATTGACTAAGTCATGCCACTTCCAAAAATAAAAATACAAACTACACATGTGGAGAGCAAAATATGTAGCTTCTTTGTCTTAACGGATTGGAAGACAAGCGGATACTCTCACAAAGTTCTCAACATTTTTCTCCTAAATATTTAGAAGCTTATTCCTTTTGAAGGTTTTCACAGGTCCGTAAAGAAACAATCTTTTTGCTATTGTTGTTTACAGTTCCTCACCTCTTTTAAACCAAGAAAATTACACACGGATTACCTAATTTAGTGTACAGCTCACACTGGGGTGAATTGTAAGTTTGTCCTTGAAAAACCAGGCAGAAAAAAATTAGATTTCTTCCTTACTGAAGAGAGCTCTTTTAACTTCCTACCAAACATAAATACTATCCCTGTGCTATATTGGTGAACTATTTAAATGCAAGGAAATTCTTGTCGCTAAGCATTTAGGATTCTTTCGTTTATAAAATGAGAGTTAAAGATGTAAAAAGAAAGGCTCAAATGAACAAGGATGAGATTTTGTTGTGCTTATGCAATTCTGAATCTCAATTTAAATTTATATTATACATAGTGGAAAGGAAAGAATAGAGGTGTGATAAAGTGAAATGAAAGTCTTTTTAAATCTTTCAGTAGGATACTTTTTAAGGTATCACTTTCTAGGGATATTTTCCATACAAAGAAGTCTTCTTCTGTTTGCTTGATGTTTACTTCTCATTCTTGAGTTTTTCTGAGTATAGTGCACTGAAGGGTTACTCTCTACACATTTGCTGTATACAAGAACGAAATCTATGTCTCCTTAGACTTCCTCACGCAACCTAGAAAAAATGTCCTCCTTTTTCCCCTTGATTTCTTTGGTTCCTGGGAACTATGAAGTAAATAAAACTCTCAATTGTTTTGTTACAGTGAAGAAAAATGGATCAACCCACTAGCATATGAATCATGATGTTTCATGTTAAGATATAAAACTCATTTTTGCAGAAAATTCGTGATTTAGCAGTAATCCACATTTTCTAATAAATATCATATTTAGGCTGATGTAGTTGCAATGGTTCGAACAGCAGTGCCTTATTCAATTATACCTTAGCTATCTGTGGCTAATGAAATGAAATAAATGAAAAATAAATATGGTTAATACTCTGTCTTTGATTATCATAACTATGTATCTGCTCTGTAGCCACCTTGGATGTGTCCTATCATATTATATATTTTATACATAGAATTATCTATAATTGCAGGGAATTCTAGTGAAAAACATTCTATTAAGCATGGGAGAAGAGAGAATGAACTTGATTTCCCACAGTCATATGTGGGATGCTTCAGCTTTTCAACTTGATTGGCTTGCGAGCTTTCCACAGAATTAGAAAAGAACCCTTTGTGCAAGCTTGTGAGAGATCCATGAATTCGCAACCTGGGGTTGTATTTGGTCACTGACCTCCTCCTCTTGGTGGTACTTTCCTGGTCTGTTTCTCGGACACCATGAATGAGATGAGCATCTTTATTTCACCATGTGCTTCTGCCTCTGTGTACCTACCTTGCAGGCAGAACACCATGGACTGCACCCTCTCAAACCACGAGCCAAGTCAAACATCTCTGGCTTTAAGTGATGGATGTCAGAGAGTGTATTGCACCAATGGAAAATCTGGCTACCACATTTCTGTAAGCTCTGAGGCAAAATATTATCCATATGAACTTTTACACTCATTACTTCTTGATGTTCAAAGAGTTATTTCTACTCAGTGTTAAACTGCTTTCTTAGCATATGATGAGCCTGGGGATTTAAGCTGAGCACCCAAAATGAAAACACACGCGTGCACACACACACACACACAGAATCACAGTAATTGATGAAATTGTGGTGACACCACACTGAATTAAACTGGTCATTTTCTTTGGAAATGGCTCCATTTGAATTTTTATCTTCCTTTTTCTTTCAAGGAAAACTTTGAAATATCTGCCTTGTATAGATCCCGAGACTTCGCTTGAATCTACCACCAATGTCAGAAAAAACTGACCTTTCAGGGAAGATAAGTTAAAAATGGTGGCATTATCATACCGTATGTTTTATTATTTCTATATTCATCAGTTTAATGCAGAGTGAAAAAGAAATGATTGCTACATTTTCTCCCTAAAACTCAGTATAGGGTTCCTAAGGGAGCCCTGGAAGGCATTTACGAAATCTTTATAAGCCAGGACACTATCACAGCCAAAAGCATACTTATTGGTTTCTAGCTTCTAACTTTATCTCTCAGAACTAACTTCGTTTCTGTGTTCCACAGGCCCAGTATTCAAAGCTAAGTCTATCACATTTACCGGGAAGAAGAAAAGATAGCTTGGAGATATTGATGCTTATTTCTTAAACAAGCACAGAAAAAGTGTTTTGCAGTGCTAGGCGTTGAGCTGAGTTATATCCCCAGGTATTTATTTATTTATTTACTTATTTATGTATGACAGGGTCTCTGTAAGGTGCCCAGGCTGGCTTCAAACTTGTGATATTCCTACATCAATTTTGCAAGCAACTGGGATGACAGATAATCCAAATGTACGTGACTTTTCTCTATGAAGTCTAGTCTCTCATATTTCCTAAAAATACACTCCTCTGTCAGTCACCAAGCACAGCCTAGTTTGTAAATTGCAACACTCTCTTCACTAGCAAGATCTGGCGTCCATGGAAATAAAGAAGAAGACAAACGGTGAAGATGTGATCAGGTAGGTCTGAAACGTCTGCAAAGTCTTCTCTGTTAAAGGCTTGTTTGCTGCTGCAGAGGCCAGAGCTGGAGACAGAGGGAGACAGCAAGGTCAAGAGGCTTCCACCGTCATCAGTGGGTTCCTAGCTTAGCAGTTTCCTGAGTAGTGACTTTGCTGTGAAAACAAACCCACTCTCCTTGCTTCCTGGCTGCTGTGAAGTGAGCACTTTTCCTCCACCATGCTATTGTGTCCTAAACTTTCTGTCTCACAACAGAGCCCACAAACCGTGGACCCACCCTTCTGATACCAGTGCCACAATTAGTATTTCCTTGTCTTTCAGTTACTGCATTCAGCTATTTTGTCACACTGAAGAACACACAGCTCTTCACCTTAGAAATACCTTTATGTGAAACCATGAGTTAAAAAAACAAAGGAATTTCCCCCAAACTCACAGCCATCTGTTACAGTATTACAGTCAAAATGAAGATAGCAGCTACAAGAAATGCCTGTAAAATATTTATTTTTATGGATGCAGCTTTTTGAAATATTTGTGACTTCACTTTTCCAGTAAAGCACTCTTTAGAAAGTGCTGCATCTTTAAAAAATCTGAATATTGTATGTGTTTTATTTTGCATATGGAATAGGCTCTCTACATGCTGTACTATATTTTATTCGACATGCACTAAAAACACAATCATTAAAACCTTCTGCCATTTTCCTTCAACATAGTTTTGGTTAGGTCGCTTTTCTAGACAGAGCAGCTGATCTGAATTGGATCCTAATGTATTGCTGAAATGTTAAAATATATATTTTTTCTCTCTTCCCTTGTCTCTTTCATGTGTTTAATCTTCAAATGTACTGTGCATGCAACTTTTTAGTTAATAATAATCTGGGAAGTGCTTGTATGCAATGGTATTCTTATCAAGCCCTAAAAATCTGTATTTTTAGAAATACTACAACGATCATTTTATGATATTGAAATTTGAGAACCACTGTGTACAAAAACCACTAAAGGGCCAGAGTTAGACTTTGGCTGTTGAATATATATGAAAATATATAAATTAGCCTTCAATTAACTTTCCTTATACCAGTTTATATGTAATTCTGGATATATTGACCATCTCCTGCTCTGAGGCACATTGGGTGGCTTGTGCTTACAAAAATAATTATTGAAATTTAAGGTTTGAAAACAGTTTACTTGTTACATTTCTATTCCTTGATTGTTATTTTTTCCTCATGTTCATTCTGAAACTTGAATTATGCCTTAAAAAAAAAAACTGCCCCGTGGAAATACTAAGTTTCATTTGGAAACTAACTCTTGGGCTTATTTCCAAAGATTATTTTAAGTATCTACTTGAATTAGAACATAAAAAATTTAAGAAATGGAAATGGTTTTAAAATACTTCAGAATTATTATATTGGCTTATGATGATGAATCTGAATCAAGTAGCAGGACCTGTTTTTCTTTTCTTGAGTAAAGGTGTAAATACTTGTCTTTCACACCAACAGCTGGTATTATTATCTTAAGTCTAATGGCCAAATTATTACTCTCTGCATGAGAAAATTAGCACACTCAGAATCCTAATTCTATTAGGTTATAGTTCATGTCATACAAACAGTATTTCAGCTCAGTATCCTCACTATGTCAATCTTTGTAACACTTTTTTTTTTTTTTTTTTGTGGTACTGGGCGTCGAACTCAGGACCCTGCGCTTGCTAGGCAAGCGCTAATTCCACTGAGCTATATCCCCAGCCCCTCTTTGTAACACTTTAAGCAAATAATTTATAGTACCTTTTATAAAAACCAGACTCAAGCCTTCTGCTTATAAGAAAGGGCAAATTTTTGTACTACACTAGTGATGAGTACACTTATGACAGTTTTTTCAACAAACAATGCATGAAAATAAGCAGCTACCTGTGCACCCTTCTGATTGACCTATGAAGTGATGTGGTTATAACAGCAGTTTTAGGGTGTGCATTTTGGATTACTGAAATTACTTGGGGTGTAATCATATTGGCGATCTAGTCAGAATACTTATATGTTCTACATTTTTAAAAATATAGGTGAAGAATGACCCCTTCAGATAACGTAGGTGTCATATACTCATGCATGTCATCATACATTTATGAAAACAGGGACAAGCTCAGTTCTTCCTTGCTGAAGCTATCTACGAGCAGGCTTCATTTTTTTACACACGGACAACTTCTCTGGGGAGTCAATTGCCAACACAGAGTTGTGAAAGGGATGAAATTGTCTATGATTTGTAGAACAAACCTGATCAAGGCAGACATTTTGCAAGAAATGTTAGCGATGCTTAGGAACATTATTCATTAGACATCAGTTTATAGTAGAGAAAAAATAAGGGACACGAGGTCTGTAATGTACAAATTGCAATCCAGATCCAGTCCGGTGAGACTATTCCAAGTGGAATCTTTCCTAGAAAATGTAGAACAGAATTTGCCTTATCTCCACCACTTGCGTGAGACACCACATTTGGGCCAGTGGGGCCATTCTGGATCACACAGAAAAAATCTTGGAATAACAAAGAAAAAAATCTAAGTTTGCCAAGAACGTTCAGTCCGATTGGCTACTACAGTGACGCTTCAGCTGCTGAGGAATTACCATTTTAGAGGCCTCCAGTTTTAAAACTGGCAGTCACTGTTGCTGCCTACACCTTGCAAGTTTCTGAAGTGCTTTTGAAGAAAATGGTGCTGGACTCCTATAAGGAAACGTGGACTATGGCTGTTGCGAGGACGAAGTCACTGCTAGTATCATAGTGGTAGAATCGCAGGGAAGATAAAGATTTCATTGCCAGGCAGGAAACCAAAGTAAACGAAATAACTCAGCTGGCTCTAGTATAAAACACTCTTTCAAACAACTAACTTCAGGTCTCATGAGATCCTTGTCACCTCTTCTAAGGGCAGGGGCATCAAATGTCCCAACACATGCTAACGTCACCACAGTCAGTACCGAGCCACCAACCCATGAACTGCAGAAGGGACACATGCAAGCCATATCCACAACAGGAGATATTTTCAGAGAATGAAATATTTGGGGAGCACTGTGGTGAGAAGATTGTTCTTTCAAGGAATGGATGAATGCATTCAAGCATCTTGGACAATAAGCAGTCAAAGGTGGAGAAATAGTGTTAAATAAACCTTTCTGATGTGAGTAACATGCTGGGATTGAGGCATTGATGAGACTCTTGAAGGAAACCTGAACGTTTGGCAGATGTTTCTCACAGCTTAGCAATAAGATTCATGGGGTTTTGATGCTGTAGTGAGGGACTGTTTTATGAATAATAGACAAAGATGATACCTGGACTTTTTGCAAAACCCGTCCTGGAGCAAGCTACAAGTGGCCATTGCATTGAGGAACTGTTTTGTGAAAACTTCCTAAGGCTGAAATGTAAAATCAGATTGATAGATACCGATGAACCCAGCAGAGACATGATATGCTTGCGATTCACTGATATGACAGTGAGGATATCCGTATCCCGAGAGGCAATTACAGTGGATCCCCAAAGGCGGTATGCCAGGAAACAACAAAAAGCATGGCAGTGCAAAGAAACTCTTAATTCATAGTTCGTCTGGGGGCTTTTGAACAACTAGGAGGAAAATCACTAACACATACTGTCCTTCTACTCACTTGTGATGAAAATTGGCTTTCAAAAGAAAATGAAAGAAAAAAAGTAAGAGAGCAGGAAATAGGAGACGCTTGCTTTTCTTCCACAGAAATAATGGATACAATGTTACTCTTTTTCTTTTCCTCTCCTTCCCGCTTTCTTCCTTTCATTTCCTTTTTTTTTTCCACCTTTCATTTGTTTCCCTTTCTTGCCCCATCAGAGAACTGACGGATATTTAAAGATTGCGTGGCAGATCCGGAGACTGTGGTGTAGAAGAGACAACACTTTCAGGATCAACCTCATACCACGGTCCTTACAATGTCCTTAGCCTGGCGAGACGACGGGGTCAACAAAATGAAGATGGTGCAGTAAATGAACTTTCATTATCCTCAATGAAACTGTTAATAAATTCTCAAGAATGACATGTAAGGAACTCAGAAGATATACGTGTACTGGAGATGAAAATGCCTTTCTCTAGTACCTCAGTGAGACTCTGATCTCACTTAGAAATAGTTGAAAGTTCCTGCTGTTTTGAAAGAGATTTCACAATTGGTCACCTGGCCAAAGCATCCATTTATCAGTCTGTTTTTGTGACCAATTCTGTTCTTAGCGGGAATCATAGCCTGTGACAAAGCCAAAATCATTTTTTAAAAATCTGTTCATTTGTATCTATTAAGAGTGAGACATAAATTAGCAGCTATTTTGCCAATATATATTTGCAACCAGAATAAATATTGGGAAAAACTCAACTTTTTGGACACATTCTTATGAAGCAGGTGCAAGTCCTGAAACTAATTTATCAAAACCTTCGAGAGGATCTGTCAGTACTCATACCTTCTTTAAAACATCAACATCCCCTCATTAGCCAGTAATTCATTTCATTTATCTCTATTTTCTCAGAATTGCACATCTGTCTTCATCTCAGTAGGTTTTCAAAGGGAACATGTGGGAATTTATATTTGGTTCAATGTCTCGAGATTTTGAAAGCGGTTGGTTACTTTAGTTATAAAAATGATGCAGTGTCACACTGGAAAATAGTTGACTATGACTAATTGATACATTATGTGTTATGTTTATTTATATTTCTATCACCATCATCCTTCTCTCCCCTATCCGTGTATTTATATGTGTGTATATCCATTATCTATCACCTATGTATTTCTAATCTACCATGTCTATTGATCTAACTTAATCGTGATCACCATCATTTCTCACCTATCTATGTATTTACATATATCATTGATTGATCATCTGTCTTCTACATGTATATTACATTTCCGTATAAGTTATGTGTCATTTATTCTATCAATCTGTCTACCCTCTCTGTCTGTCTGTCTCTAACTGTCTCTCTCTCTCTCACTCATTTTTCCTCTAATGCAAGTTCAATGCCTGTGCCATTTCTGTGCTGTTTTCACTCTACATGAGACATTTCTCCTGTTACTGGGGACTTCTCTTTGTCCTCATTGTGATGCACAGCTACAGGTTGTTTATAAGAACCACTGAGTATTAAATAATTTACCTCGTTTCCACATAATAATAGAAGCTTAATCTCAGCACATTTCTTTCTTTGTTTTTTCTTTCTTCACTGGACTTTGCTCACTATTTTGGAAGGGAGACATTGAAGATTTTGCTATTAATTAAGCTTCTGGGTCAAAGGAGGTATGTGGTGTCCTGCTTTACATTTAAATTCACAAAGCACTTACCCCAAAACTGTACCGCTGAACGAGGACATGAGCAGTCCAAAGGAGTTGTAATGAACTTGTGTACGGGAGAGACAGTGCAATTTTAGCAAAACTCATTACCCTGCTTCAAACTTTGAGCATATTTCTTACTAACAAAGCTAATGTTGTACATTCGGCCTCAAAGGTCCTCTGCTTACCAAATAAATTTGCCCATGTCCTGCACGTGTTAATGCCTTGATCTCTTATTATTGTCTGCTTGATTGCCTACTATTTTCTCCTGTTATCTCTTAGTATCATAATGTGCTGTTTATAAAATAATCTGAACACTTACTCTTTTCTTGAGCTTCTCCCAAACCTGTTATTCACCATCACAATTTCACTGTAGCCTTTCAAAAAGAATTGGAAGATATTTCTGTGTCTACCTCCTGGTAGCCCATTCTTAATGAGCATGAAAGCTCTAACTTGTTTATTTGCATCTTATTTGACGGTTGGAATCTTTTCAAACAGGAGTTGCTCTAAGCAGTGGAGGAACATTTGCATTTGGGGTGCAGCTGTTGGAATAACTCTGGAAGGAGACAGCTGGTTAATAAGGTAAGTGTATGTGTGCATTTATAAGGAATTGTCACACTATTTTCAAATGGTCAAAGTGTAAGAATGCCATCAGCAATAAATGAGAGGTACATAGTGCACATCCCCCACCATAGGTGTTATAGGAGGCTTTAAACATGGGATCCATTGTAATAGATGTTCAGTACCATTCTTTTTTGTTACTAGAGATTGAGACTAGGGGCTCCTCACTGAGCTATTTCCCCAGATCTTTTCCCTTTGTTTTTGTTTGTTTATTTGTTTTGAGACAGGGTCTCAGGATGGAGCTCAGTTGCCCAGTTTGAACTCTAACTGGAGTTCCTCCTGCCTCAGCCTCCCATAATGCTTTGGGTAGAAGGGTGCAAAACCACATCCACCCAAAGGAATGTGACTCCTTGTTCTTCTCGGCCTCACTGGAATTCCCTGTTTATCTTTCCCCTAAGGATACTTAAATTGTGCATTTGCCAAGTTGCCATTTCTACACCTCTTAAGTAAAATGTCCTTTCAAACATTTTATTTTTTTTCCGTTTTAAATTGAGTCAATTGTTTCCTGTTATTCATGTTTGAGCTTTTTGTGCATTCTGATTACACTTTTTCAAATGCACATTTTCTGTCAGTCTGAAGCTCTTTGTTTTATTCTTTCCATGGTATCTTTTGAAGAGAAGATATGTTTCACAATGGCTATATTATTTATCGGAATGCAGTGTTACTGTCATTTGTAAGAAATGTTTAGCTATCTGTAGATCTCACTTATTTCCCATGCCTTTTAGAAGTATTGCAGATTTAGGCTTTAAATCTACATTTACTTTTGACTATTTTACTTTTTAAAATCTATGTTAAAAATAAAAGAAGGAAAGCATATTAACAAACAGACATCCATTTACAAAAAAATCAGAACAATACAGGCAAAATAGAGTTACAAACAAAGTGGTAAGAAATTATCAACGGTTGTTGTATTATGTATTGATATTGTGTGGAGTAGACATTGAATTGGTTTTTTAAATTTTTTTTCTTATTAGATACATGTTCTGTTTTTTGTTTGTTTGTTTGTTTGAAACATTGTCTTTTCCCTCCTGCAGTGATTTTAAAATGGTTTTATCAGAAGTTTATTTTTCATACATCTCATTAGACTGCTCCAAAGTTTGAATATATCTGAACTATAATTCTTTTTTTCTCTTTTCAATCAGATTTTATTGGTACATCATATATATATATATATATATATATATATATATATATCATGACCTCATTCATCATAAAGAGTTTGTACCTGTGTAGACTAAATTTCTCTTTATTTGCCTAAACTCTTTGTCTGCCTTAATTATGGTAGCTTTAATCTAGAACATGAGGTTCTGTGGGTGTAGCATAATGGTAGAACATTTTCCTAGCATGTGTAAGCCCAAGACAATTGAAAAATAATGTAAAATAGAACAAAATACAATGTGAGAATCAAATTTATGTTGTCCAGCTGTCTTATATTTTTCAAAATCATTTTAATATCTTTAAGTCCATGACAATCTTATAAACATTTTAATTTAGCTTTTCAACTTGTACCAAATAAATTCCCAGCTGGAAATCTCAATGTGATGGACATCTATACAATATTAAGTTTTCTGACTGTTGTCACTCTATATTTATTGACAATGCTCTTGATTTTATAGTCTATGCATTTTTAATATATCTCCCTTTGAATTTTCTCTTACATACTCTATGCTTGCTCTCATGGTAGAAAATACATTAGTGCTCAAATATATTTGCGATGCCTATCGAAAGTCTATAGCAGTTTAATTGGTTTGTGTATATTTGTAACCAGCACCTCCAAACAGAATTCAAAAGTTAAGGTTTTATTTTTCCCTTTTAGCATTAAACAACTTTTCCACAGTTGCTTGTGCTAAACACAAAGCCAACAGCCCTCTTCTTCTAATTCCCCAAAATGAACCCATATGTCTTAGTTAGTTTTCTCTTGATATCCAAAGTAGAAAAGAAGAAAGGTTTATTTGGCTCATGTTTTATAGAGGTTCAGTTCATAATCAGCTGGCACCAAGGCAGGGTGACACACCCAGAGGCTCAAGCATGCATAGCAGTGGAAGAGAGAAGCAAGAAGCGCAAAAGGGGAAACAAGTTTCTTTCTGCCCCTTTTTGTCTTATCCAAACTGCTAGGATTGGGGCACCGCCAGCCCAGTCAGTGGACTGATCCAGGAATATCCTGCCTAAATCCCAAAACCCTTATCCCAGCACTGCAGTATGAATCAGTCACATACTCTAGATTTGGCCACCTCTGAAAAAAAAACCCATGATCCCAGGAGGCTTTATGAAACAGCTAGATATAAACTATAACACAAGGAGACCTGAACCCCATTTTCTTTCAAAAAGGCAAAGCAGAAAGACCTGAGATGTTTGCATGTATAGGAACTTACATTTTCTTCTCTGTTCCTCATTATAAAAGACACCCACACACGTGTACACAGTGAGGTCATGATTAGAGGCAACCAAACCTCTCTATCTTCTTGTGGCTAGCACTGCACAAGTCCTTTTTTGTTTTCACAAAAATAAAAGATCTTTTATTTTTACCAGTGGAAGCAAACACACCTGAGCCTATGAACTCAAGCGGCTAACAACATACGGATGTCTTGTGGAATCACTTTCAGTGTGGATGTTGAACATCGTGAATTGTGCTTTATCAGGTGCTGATAGGGTTGTAGATTTGGCCCTCCACAAAAAGTGAGAACAGAAGAAAGATAGGATGGAGGGAAGAAAGGAACAAAATTGTACTGTAAGAACTGCAGATTAAAAGCATTTTTTCAAATGCAGTGGTGGATGTCTAGATCAGTGGAACAATGATTTCCTAGCATGAGACAGATCCTGGGTCTTAGCTCCAACGTCAACGTCCTTGCAGGAAAGTGACAGAGAGACAGAGGCAGAGAGAGACAGAGAGTGAGCGAGACAGAGACAGAGTCCGAGAGACAGAAACAGAGAGAGAAAGAAAGAGGGAGAAAGAGAAAAGTATTTCTACTAAGCATGTATCACTCTGTCCCTAGTCAGTCCTTCCTCAGTCGATTCAAGGCAATCACTCTCCGCATCTCAGTTATGCCATTTATGGCTTTATAACTGACCTCAGGATGATTTGCAGTATGCAAGAAGATAAGTAGAAGCTATGAATTTTCTTGGCATGCTTAAAGTATTCTTGGTTAAACCTGGATATTAAGCAGGTTAGATACACCAAATGCATTCTCTTTTTAAATTAGTTTGTGGTTTGGACTGTGTTTCTCTTTGTTTTGGTTTTACTCCTACCTGTTTCCTGTGGGGAATGGTCGCATTCCTGTGGGCAGCAGGTGCACCCACAGAACACAGCTTCACTGTTTTGGTTTCCTCATCGCCTCCTCTCCCTTCCTCTCTTGGTCCTCTTCCTTCCCCTTTGAGAAAAACCAATCTCCTTCATTCCTATTTTCTTGTATTTTGTTCTTCATTCATATGTTAGGTCTCCCATATAAAAGAAACCATGTGAAATTTAAGTATGTGCGTTTGATTTATTCACTTCTTATGATCTCAAGCTGCAAACAATTTCCTTCAAATGACTCAGTGTGCCCTTCTTTATGGCATAGTACTACTCCACTGTGTTCAAATATATTTTCTTTAAATATTTATCTGTTGATGGGTATATAGGCCCATTTCTTAGTAGTGAGACCATTGCCTCACTTCAAATAAGAGACTCAAATTGCTCTTATACATAACAAACTGGAGATTTTGCTTTTTATTTGGGGGCTGTTAATTGTTATACTACACCCACTATTAGGAAAATCCTAGTCATCCCCACTTGAATCAAATACCTATCCCAGCTATCCTTGTACATACAAATAACTATTTTTTTCCCTTTGAAAAGTAACGAATACAAATACATAAACAAAACAGCATACAGAGCAATAAAAATGATACAGAGTTTCAAAACATGGTGACAGGGTATTAACAGTAGTTATATTACCTAATGTCATCTTCCAAATGGTTGCACATATGACCAGATATAGGCATGCAAGTAAAATCTTGAAGCCTCACCCAAGACCTATTCCTTGGGTCTGCATGAGTCCTCTCACTGTTCTCATCTTGCCCTGTAGAGGATCATTTCCACCTATAATAAATACACATGATGGCTCCTTTTGGAGGTATCTTCATTTTTCTGGATAGCTCATTGCTCAAGTTTTTCACTACAAGTCAACATTACACTCTTATTTTCTCATCTTGGGTGGCTTCTTCATCTCTCCCCAATGTTGTCATCCATCTCCCTCCAGGTGAAAACAAAACTATCTTTCCTTATATGAACGTGGCCTCAGATTCCTGGCTGCCTTGATTTCCCCAGACTCAGGGTCTTTCCCAGTCAGACTGGCTTCTCCCTCCCTAAATCCAACTCCATGATGTCAATTCAAGAATCTGGAAGGATACACATCTCTACCTTTTCAGTTCCATTTCCTAAGAAACACACTTGTAATTCCTGTTACACTTTTTCTTCACAGATACTATTTTATTTTCCACTTTGGATTATTTTCTGCAACGATAGAAAATCAGTTGCCCATCTGTTACCTCTCTGTAGGGACTAAAAGGGACTTTTTTTCCAGGTTCTTGGCATCCTGAATGCACAATGAGAGAAGACACATAAAAGAGGTACTAGCATGTACATTTATTGCAGGTGGAAAAGACAATCTATAGGGCAAGATCAGAACAGTAAACGGACTCATGCCATCTCAAGGACAAAGGAAATAGGTCTTTTGCATCACAAATTCCAGGATTAGCTTCCACTTTATGAAAATAATGGATCAAGACTGTTTTCCCAGCAATAACTCACATGGCTTGGCCTCAGATTTCAACTGCCCTATGGAAATGCTCAGTTGGTCACCTACCAGATGTAACTACAGAAAGAACACATCACTTGTCTCATTGACTCAGGGTCCAGAGAGCCATTCTGGATTTGCTTTATGTATCTAGCCTCTGGAATTTTCAGGACTTGGGACAAAGTCTGCCCAGTTGCTTAACTGGTTTGTCCCAGCCTGAGTCTATCACCTCACATCTGCTGTCTTTGTTTGCAAATTCTCACCAGAGAAGGCCAAGGAGGTCCACAATTGAACATAAGGACCCTCGACTTGGGCCACCGATGGGACAAGGGGAAGTTTGATGATGTCCTTCGCCGAAAAAGGATTTTCAGAAAATATTTGTAAGTGGCATAAAGTCACTCACTAGGGAGAATTTTAAAATTTCACTCTCAAGGAAATAGAGTGTGGGTTGTCCAGAGAAAAGCACGCTATATTCAGGAGCGGGGGACTTTTGTGTGCATTTCGCAATGGAAATTAGTGAAGTTTATTAATACACAGAAGGTTTTGGCTCGGTTTACTACAAGAGCAAAGGCCACTCACATATAGAAAATAATGGCACACCTGTACATGTAAGCATGGACCATGTTCCAGGGAAAAGACGTGAGTCCAGTCTATTTTAAATTTTTAATGAGTAATTTAACTTGTTTTGTGTTAAAAAAATATGAAACATTTGAATCTCTTTACCTTTTCTTTTAATTATAGGATGATACTTGGCTGGTCTTGAACTCATTACATAGCTCAGCCTGTTTAAACCTTCTTGTAACCCTCCTGCCTCAGCCTCCCAACTGCTAAGGTTAGACCTGCATCACAGTGCCCAGGCTGCTGGTTCATCTTAAAGCCCAAGGTTTCTGCTCTTTGCCTTATCAACAAAGCTAGTTTACAAATTTAGCAGTATCCTTTTTCTTACAAATAAAGTGTACACATTTTATTAGTTTTATATGTACATGGTGCTTTTCAGAAAAGTGTGCAGTCTGAAGAAGTAGCCAAGAAAATGATTCTGTACTCTTTTGACCAAGAACGATAAATTTATGAATAAATGAAGGGACAAAGAGATCTCGTGTTTCTAGTTTCACTGCAATGTGCTGAGATAGATCACGTTGCAAGATTTCCATTTCTGTGGATATATTAAGGTCTTTAGGGTTGCTAGGAGCATGGTCCCTTTAAATTTTTTTTTAAATGTCAGAACAAGAAAATCTATGAAGACTCAGAGGTTGACTACATTTACAGAGGAGAGATTGGGAAATGATAGCCAGTGGGTGGAGCGTTTGTTTGTTTCTTTTTTTGTTTAAATACCTTCCTTATTTATTTATTTTTGTCTTTTTGAGGCAGGGTCCTGCTATGCAGTTCAGGCTGGCCTTGACCTTGCTGTGTAGCCCAAGCTGGGCTTGATCCTCCTGCTTCAGCCTCCCGAGTGCTGGGATTGTGGAAAAGCATCACCATGCCGGCTTAGAGTGTTTTATTTTATTGTCTTCATGAGAACAAAATGATCTAAATTTGATTGCGGCCATGCTGCACAACACTGAAGAAGTGTTAAAATCCACTGAAACATCACAAAGTGTCCTTAGAAGATTTTTGATGTGATAGTCCTTGAAGAAAAGAACACCAACAAACCTGCTGAGTACAGTTCTAGAAAGTGTTAGGTAACATACACTGTGCCTGACAGTTCTATCTTCTTAAGAGTGCAATTTTAAAATTATGATTTTATGATTTTCTTCCTGGGTGTGTTGGTGCACACATGAAATCCCAGCCTGAAGGGACGCTGAGGCAGAATGATCACTGCCAGCTTGAGCCTAGCCTAGACCACATAGAAAGTTCAAGGCCGTTCTAAATCCCATGGCAAGATCTCTTTAAAATTTATACACACACACACACACACACACACACACACACACACATATATATATATATATATATATAATTTTCTTTACTTTTCTTCTCCCTGCCTATCTTTGTTCCTTCAACACTACCTCAGAAATGATGTCCTGTGTGTTGACCTAAACTTTTCTATGTGATGCCCACTTTTTCTGCATCTCTTGGTTGAAGAGATCACATCACGTTCAGCCTCTATGTGGACGGCTGTAACTCCCTGGAATCTAATTTTCTTGTGCAACAGCATAGTGAACTGAACTGATATTTCCGCCTTTTACTGATTGGTGTCTATGCAAGGCTTTAAGTTTTCTGTTAGGTTTCATTTTTCTTTTTATTGTTCTGTCACCTGATTGAATTTTAGCTTATATTTTATCATTGGTCATCTGACTGGGATTCCCTAAAGAAAATAGAGTAATGTTGCTGTTCTTTTAACTTGAAAATTGCACTAGCATTTAAAAATCTCTCTCTCTTTCTCTCTCCCTCTCTTCCTCTCTCTGTCTCTCCTCTTTCTCTTCCTGTTTCTCATCCTTCTCTCTTCTCCCTTTTCCCCCTCTCCTCTTTCCGTCTCTCTCACTCTCTCTCTCCCTCTCCCCCCTCTGATATGCAAGAAGCAACACACTTCACACTTGATTCCATTCCACTACGCTGAAATATCAATGCTATTTGTTCCATTAGTTAAGCTGAAAAGACCCACAGGCATCGTAAATGCAGTGCGAAGGAGACTTGTGCACACATCCACCCATCTCCACTTTAAATTAACAGCCTTTCTGAAGAAAGAATACACCAAAGGCCCCATTTCCCATGAGCCAATATTTCTGTGACCTAGTTTCATAATGATGGCGGAATGTAAGGATTGTAGAATGTCACTGTCTGCACTATCAAATCTCAGCCTCTGCTAATCACATGAATAGAAAAGAAAACTTCAGTACTACTCAGTCAATTTAAAAAAAGAGTGATTCTTTGGGTAAGATGGGTCCCAGAAGAAAGAGTTCTATTTCAAGGCAAGTAATTTCACACCAAGATCCTGCCATTTCCCCACTTATGGTTGGTAGGCCTGGGTGACGGGGAAGGTTACAACTGTATATTAGTCAACTAGTACTGTCTGATTTCACTCAAATATACTCTGGGGGACTGTTTTCTCACTGTTAGCCACTGAACAAAGTGGTAATTTATAAGGACTGGGTTGTTAATAAATAAAGCATATTTATCCCCAGGAGAGCTTCAAAGCCTTTATGGATGAAGGTGAGGATATTTGTTGTTGCCACTGATGCTTTTTAAAACTTTTTCACTTGGTTACAGCTGTTCTAGGCAACTCAGGGGATGGGGCAGCCCATGAGCCCCATACAGGACTGTATTTGTACATAGTGTTTCATTTCCATCATGGACAAGCAATGTAGAGAGGACAAAAATTTATTTACATCAGGCTAAGCTGCTCACAGGGAAATCCAGGGAGTTTCACAGAAAGGAATGATAGTGAGATTAAAAGACTGGAATTCCCTTAAGGCCTTGAGGGTTTGGGAAAGGTTCTGCGCAGTAAATGTAGTTATGTAAAGACATGCACATTAAAAGAGCACCGAAATTCTATCTTACTCCAGAAAGAATGGCCATCAGCCAGAAATCAAGTCACAAGAAATGCTGGTGAGATTATGTGGCAGAGGGGTCCCACACCAACAGATGACTAGATGAACACAGTGTGTTTCCATGCAATCAAGTACTACTCTGCCAGGAAGAAGGGTATATTTGAGTCCTTTCTAGGAAAAGAGATGTGCCAACAGATGCTGTTCATGGAATAAGATTACACACAGGTGCATAAATATTGCATGGCTTCTCTTATGTGAGAAAGTCAAGGTATATATAAAGTGGAAATTTAAAAATAACAGGAAGTAGGGGGACATCCCTATTACAAATGGGAAGGAGATCAAGGAAAGGAAGAAAAGGGAGGTGGGAGAGAGGAAAGGATGAAAAATTAATTAAGACGTGTTATGTGCATACATCCACGCCACACAAGTAACATAAATGCTAGGTACTGCAAGCGTGCACTAATAAAAATACTATAAACATAGCGGTAGGCAGAGAATTCGTGAACAAAAATCAAACTGTAAGGGAAACACTTCAAAGAATCAATAACTGGGACCTCATCTTACTGAAAAGTTTTTGAACATCTAAAGAATTCACCAAGACTTCTGGGAAGATGGCAACCAGGTGAGCGGCAGAGGGAAACTCTCCCAGAGACTGATCCTTTGAGCGCGGGTGCCGGGTCTGCTGATGCAAATTCCAACTGAACGTGTTACTCTCCACTGCCTGAGCATTAACGAGTGGGCTGGATATGCTGCGGCGAGAAGTGGGCGGGCCCTGAGAGCTGGGCACCCGAGGCGATCTGCGCTGCCCTTGGGCCACAGCTCGGCTAAATCCACCTACAACCGAGTGCAATTGCGGCGGGTTGGACCCTCCCAGGTCCTGAACCCGAAGAGCTTGGAGGCGGCTGAAGCCAGGAATTTTTGGAGCCAGTGGAGCAGAGCAAACTCAGAGAACGCGCTCCTCAGGCAGACTGCGCCAATCTGGGCAGTGGTCTAGGATCCCACTGAGATCCCCGCCCCCACAGCCGGTGCAGTGGGAACTGCAGCAGCTGTGGTCAATGGCTCCTGCGAGAAAGCCGAGGAGGCGGAGAAGCTCCAGGGAGCGCCAGGATCTCCTGCCGGCACGGATCTCAGAACGGGTGAGCCGAGTGAACACCGCAGCAGGATTTCTGAGTCGGGAAGAAGCTCGACCCAGGGAGACACATCTGAGTGGCATTCCTGCCTGCACGATCCCAGGGTGAGTTGATTGGGCTCCCTGACTGGTTTTTTTGAGTCGGGAAGAAGCTCCGCCCAGCAAGGGACATCCGAGCAGCTCTACTGACTGCACGGTCCCTGGGACAGAAGAGCTGGCTGGGCGCGCCGATGGAATTTTTGAGTGGGGGAGGAGCTCCATTCAGGGAGGAACACCTGAGCGGCTCCCTGCCTGCAAGGTCCCTGGGGTAGTGAGCTGTTTATGCACCCCAGGCAGGTCTCGGGGTAGGGAGTAGAAGCAGAAATCTCAGCAGACAGCTTAAGGGACATTTCCCCAAAGAGAAGGAATCATTGGAGCAGCCTCTGCAGCAGACCTTTGCCTGCTGAACTGCCTGGGGAATTTATAGCTCAACATATTGAATCTGACACCCAAAAATGGGAAAACAGAGGAACAAAACGCAGTCTCAAAACTCAACCCCACTCAGATCAAGTTTTGAATGTGAGGATACAGGGGAACCAGGAAGCCACATAACTGCAAGTTATGAAACGATTGCATCCGCAATGAAACAACTCCAACAGGCCACAAAAGAGCTTAAAGCAGAAATAAGCCACATACCTGCAATGATCTCTCAGACAAAAAACGAACTGAAAACAATGATGGAAGAAATTTTCCATACACATAGAGAAGAAACAGATAAAAGATTAGAAGAAAATAGGAAACAAATGGAAACATTACAAGAGCAATTTAGGAATGAATTACCAATAATGAAACAGGTCCAAAGAGAATGCCAGGAATTGAAAACTTACACTGAAAGCTTGCAAAACCGCTTAAATGAAACCGAAGATAAAATTTCAGAACTTGAAGACAGCATGGCAGCTTATGAGCGTGAAAGGAAGGATCTCATAATATCATCAAAGACACAAGAAAGGTCAATCCAACAGCTCCAAGACGAGGCAAAACGTAACAATATTCGAGTTATAGGAGTGAGTGAAAGAGCAGGAGACCACACAAACGATATAAAAAGAATATTTGCTGAAATAATAGCAGAAAATTTCCCAAACAAGGTAAAAGATACTGACGTTCAGTTAATCGAGGCATATAGAACACCAGCGATCCATAACCCAAAGAAAAACACACACAGACATATAATAGTCAAGATCCCAGATATCCAGCAAAAGAACACAATATTAAAAGCTGCTAGAGAAATGAAACAGATCACCTATAAAGGAAAGCCCATCAGAATCACAGCAGATTTCTCAACGGAAACCATGAAATCAAGAAGAGCTTGGAGCGAGATATTACAGATTCTGAGACAAAACAACTTCCACCCCAGACTGATGTATTCTGCAAAACTATCCCTCAAATTCAATGGAGAAATAAAATATTTCCACGACAAAGAACAACTGAAGAACTTCATGAGGGCCAAATCAGCATTGCAAGCAGCACTAAAAGATATTCTAGACAGAGAAAAAAGAGACCACAATTCCAAGAACAACAATATACATAACTCCCTAAACAGAACAAGCAAGTAAACAGTCAGGAAAAGAAGAAAAACAACAACTAAATAACATGACGAGAATAAGCCAACAAATAACCATGATAACCATTAATGTAAATGGCCTCAATTCAAAAGTCAAAAGGAAAAGATAGGAAGAATGGATTAAGGAACACAGTCCAACGATATGCTGTATACAGGAAACACATTTTACTCAAAAGGAAATCCACAGATTGAAAGTTAAAGGCAGGAAAACAATTCTCCATGGAACAGGTTCCCAGAAAAAACCAGGGGTAGCTATTATGTTTGCAAACAATGTAAACTTCAAACCAAAAACAATCAAAAGAGATAAAGAAGGCCATTACATACTAGTTAGGGGAAACCTACAAGAGGAAGAGGTAACAATCCTAAACATTTATGCACCAAACCATGGAGCAACTAACTTTACAAGTCAAATCTAAACAGATGTGAGAAATCAAATAACTAATAACGCTATTGTAATAGGGGACCTAAACACCCCTCTGACGCAGAGAGACAGGTCAACTGGACAGAAACTCAGCAAAGAAATAACAGACCTGAACCAAAAGTGTGAACAAATGGACTTAGTAGATGTATACAGAGTGTTCCACCCCACAGCATCAGAATACACATTTTTCTCAGCTGCACATGGGTCTTTCTGCAAAATAGACCACATTCTAGCCCATAGAGCATATCTACCTAAATGCAAAATAATTGAAATTATCCCATGCATATTATTGGAACACAGTGCAATAAAATTGGAAATTAATGACAAAGAGAACTCCAAAAACCACATAAACACGTGGAAATTAGATAACAACCTCCTGAATAACCAATGGGTCACACAAGAAGTTAAAGAATAAATTAAAAATTACCTACAAATAAATGAAAACGCAAGTACAACCGACCGGAATCTGTGGGATGCAATGAAAGCAGTCCTCAGAGGGAAATTTATAGCAATGAAGTCACATACAAAGAAAATAGAAAGAGAGCAAATAAATAACCTAATGATACACCTCAAACTCTTAGAAAAAGAGCAACAAGCCAACCCAAGAGCCCAAAGAAGGGAGGAGATTATAAAACTCAGGGAAGAAATTAATGCAATAGAGATGAAGAAAACTCTACAAAAAATTAGTGAATCAAAGAGTTGGTTCTTTGAAAGAATAAATTAAATTGATAAACCCCTAGCCAACCTTATCAAAAAAAGAAGGGAAAGATCTCAAACTCATGCAATAAGGAATGAAAAAGAGGAAGTCGCTACAGATCAAAAAGAAATACAAAAGATCATTAATACCTACTTTGAAAATCTGTATTCCCATAGGATAGAAAATACAGAAGAAATGGACAGATTCCTAGAAAGGTACAAATTGCGAAAATTGAAACAGGAAGACGTAAAAATCCTGAACAACCTAATATCAATTAATGAGATTGAAAACGTTATTAAAAACTTACCAATAAAGAAAAGCTCAGGCCCCGATGGATTCACAGCAGAATTCTATAAAACATTCAGAGAAGATCTAAGGCCAACACTCCTCAAACTCTTCAATGAAATCAAAATGGAAGCAACTCTCCCCAACACATTTCTGGAGGCAAGCATTATACTGATACCAAAAGCAGAGAGAGACCCAACTAAGAAAGGGAGCTACAGGCCAATCTCGCTAATGAACACAGATGCAAACATACTCAACAAAATATTGGCAAATAGATTACAGGGAATAATAAGGTAAATTATACACCACGACCAGTTGGGATTCATTCCAGGAATGCAGTAATGGTTCAATATTCACAAATCAATTAATGTAATACACTATATCAATACAGTCAAAGACAAAAACCACATGATCATCTCAATAGATGCAGCGAAGGCTTTTGACAAAGTGCAACATGCATTCATGTTAAAAACCTTAGAAAAAATAGGAATAGATGGCCTCTACCTCAATCTGATCAAAGGCATCTATAACAAACCAACAGCCAACATCATATTAAATAGACATAAACTGAAAACTTTAAAGTCAGAAAAAAGACAAGGATGTCCATTGTCACCACTCCTATTCAACATAGTTCTGGAAGCACTAGCCAGAGCAATCAGACAAGAGAGAGAAATAAAAGGAATAAGGATAGGAAAGGAAGAAGTCAAACTATCACTATTTTCAGATGACATGATACTATACATGGAGGACCCCAAAAAATCCACAAGAAAACTCCTGGAATTAATTGACAAATTTGGCAGCATAGCCGGATACAAAGTCAACCCCCAAAAATCAATAGCGTTCCTATACACGAACAACAAACAGACTGAGAGAGAAATTGAGGAAACCATACCCTTTACAATAGCAACCAAGAAATTGAAATACTTAGGAATCAATCTAACAAAGAATGTGAAATATTTATTCAGTGAAAACTACAGTACTCTGAAAAAGGAGATTGAAGAGGATTTCAATAAATGGAAAAACATACCCTGCTCATGGTTAGGAAGAACTAACATTGTAAAAATGGCCATACTACCAAAACTGTCGTACAGATTCAATGCAATTCCTATTAAACTACCGTTAGCATACCTCACAGATCTAGAGAAAATATGCCTCAAATTCATCTGGAACCAGAAGAGACCCAGAGTAGCAAAAGCAATCCTGGGCAATAAGGACAAGTCAGGTGGAATCACAATCCCCGACGTGAAATTATACTACAAAGCTACTGTAATAAAATCAACCTGGTCCTGGCTAAATAACAAACCTGAGGATCAATGGAACAGACTGGAAGATGCAATCATAACGAAAAACCCACTCAGCTACCTAATATTTGACAAAGGTTTCAACCAAACTCACTGGAAAAAAGAAGGCCTGTTTAATACATGGTGCTGGAAAAACTGGCTTGCCTCTTGCCGAAAACCAAAAATAGACCCAAGTCTATCACTGTGCACCAAACTCAGGTCAAAATGGATCATAGACCTCAACATTAAAACAGAAACTCTAAATCTATTGGAAGAGAAAGTAGGTAAAAATCTTGAAGACATAGGAGTAGGCAGAGAGTTCATGAAGAAAAATGAAACTGCGAGGGAAACACTTCAAAGAATCAATAATTGGGACCTCATCCTACTGAAAAGTTTTTGTACATCTAAAGAAATCACCAGGAAAGCAAAAAGAAAATCCACAAATTGGGAAAAAATCCTAGCTGGCTGTCCCTCAGACAAAGGACTGCTATCTAGAATATAGAAAGAACTAAAAAACATGTACATGTTCAAATTCAAAGACCCAATACTGAAATGGGCATCTGAGATGAATACACAATTCTCAGACAAAGAAATACAAATGGCAAATAAATATATGAGAAAATGTTCCACATCCTTAGTCATTTGAGAATTGCAAATAAAAACAACATCCAGATTTCATCTCACCCCAGTACGACTGGCCAGTATGAAAAAGTCATCCAATAACAGATGCTGGCGAGGCTGTGGAGAAATAGGGACTCTATTACACTGCTGGTGGGAATGCAGACTGGTGCAACCACTGTGGAGAGCAGTTTGGAGATTTTTCAGCAAACTTGGTCTAGAGATTCCATTCAAACCAGCTATTCCCCTTCTGGGTATTTTCTCAGAAGATCTGAAAACATCATATCACTCTGATATATGTGCACCCATGTTTATAGCAGCACAATTTGTAATAGCTAAAATGTGGAAGCAACCCAAGTATCCATCCACAGAAGATTGGATTAAAAAATTGTGGCACTTTCATATAATGGAATATTATTCAGCTATAAAGAAAAACAGTTTTGGGGACTTTGTAGGTAAGTGTTCAAAACTGGAGTCCATACTCATAAGTGAAATAAATCAGCGGTACATGTGCAGGCAACGTATTGTATCACTGGTGTAAGAATCCGAGCGTGGGAATACAATCTAAGAGACATGAAGGAAATCTGTTCAAAAACAAAGAACAGATGGGACGAGGAAAAGGAGAAAAGAAAGAGACAAAAATGTATGTATGTATATGTGTATATACATATGTGCAGGAGGGCTAACATGGTGCCACTGTTGACTTATGTATTTTTGTGGTAAGGAACAACTGATGACTGGTTGTTTGATCAAGATTTTATGTCTATATGTGTTTTCCTGAGCATACACTTTGATGTTATCAATATGTAATACAACAACCACTGTTAATTCCCTGCCACTTTGTCTATAATTCAACTTTAATTGTACTGTTCTAGTGCTACTTTGTGTCTCTTTGTTAATGTTTGTCTCTTTTTGTTGTTATTGTTGTTCTTCTTTTATACTTTAAAAAAATTTATAAATACTACAAACAATAAATAAATGAAAATACGCAAAAACTAAAAAATGAGCATAATAGAGAACGAAAGAGAAAGATTTTTGAGAGTAAGAGAGAAGAAAAGGGAAACAATGCAATACACCTTAGAAAATGATGGCTATTGCATGTTGCTCTCTTCAAATTAGTTGTTCGGACAACCAGATACAAGCATGCAAAACTAGTCCAAAGTCTTTAAACAGCAATTGTTCCTTTGAATAAACCAGTAGATATCAGCAGTACAATTATCCCAGCTACCCTTGTATATATATATATATTTTTTTTCCTCTTCCTTCCTTCTTCCTTTTCTCCTTTCCCTCATGCCAGTTGTTCCTTCCTTTTGAGCAATTTCTTTCCCTTTCACAATATCTATTGTATCTTTTGGATTTTTACTGGTTTTTTTTGTCGCTTTGTTTATACCTTTCCTGTTATTACTTCAACATGTTTTTTTTTTTTTTTTTGGTCTTTAAAATAAAACAAAAAGAAAAGGAAGGACATACAGAAATATTGTGAGTTTGGTAATTATTTCAGAACGTAATCATCACTTATGCTCATCAATTTGATCTTATTGCTTTTGCATTTTAGCAAATTCAGTAGCAGCAAATAAGTAACAATTGAGTGTCCTGATAGCAATTGTTATGTATTTTCACTGTAATTAACAGGGAGCACAATTTTTGACAATTGGTTGTGGAGGTGAATACATGACCAGAGGTGCATCCTTGCACAACACAGAATTTCCTAGACCACAAAACCTAGATGATCCTTCAGTTTTGTCATGCTGGGGATCAAACCCAGTGCCTTGTGCATGCAAAGCAAGAGCTCTACCACTGAGCAACATCCCAAGCCCTAGCTGATCTTTTGAGTCACTCTAAGTTTGGTGATCTTAACATGAAAACATGCTCCTCTCCATTTGAAGGTATTTGTGCAGTAGGTCTTGTTTAAATATGGTCATGATTTAATTCTATATGTATAAAACTAGGCTTTGGAAAATAGTGCTACCATAAAACGCTCATTAACATCCTCTTTATATGAAGGAGGCTGAAGCACTGACAATATCATTAACCTTTGAACATGAAATATCCACTGTGCTGGGTTGCCAGTGAGACTGTGAAGTTTGTCTTTCTGTCAAATGTATGAGTGCCTGTTGACTAGGTAGAAATATATCTCCTGTGTGAACCAGAACCAGTTACCCTCAGGATCAGCATATAAGAGCTGTTGCAGTATAATTTTTCTGTAGGTGCATTGTACTATACCACTGCTTGAAATTGATCACTTTATTTGATCATTGGCCATTAGTTTTCCATTTTAAGTGTTCTTAAAAATCCAACAGACGTGGAAACATATGCGGAGGGCTGGGGTAGCCAGATACATGTAAAAATCATTGTCATGCTTTACACACAAATACGGTATGATTGAAAACTGTAGTGAATGTTAATAATTAAAAAACTGATCACAATAAAAGCTTCAATGCCTTGAATGCCCTCGAAAAGCCTCCCTTGCCTTTAAAGACAGCTATCCCATGTCCTTGACAATTTCTGAAGCACCTCTAGAGTCCTCTTTCGTGAGTATCTTTAGCTGGGTCTGTATAGATGCCTTGAATGCCTTAAAATGTTGAACTTTAAAGGTCATTTTGACTTTGGAGGAGATCTAGAAGTCACATGGTGCCAGATCAGGAGGACAGGTGGATGCAGGCACATAGTTATATTTGTAAGTGCCACCTTTATGTCGCATGGCAGAAAATCGGCAAAATGATGGGGTATATGTGTTGAAAGTGAGGGAGGGCATTGCCAGGGGGATTCGTGTCAGTGTGTCTTTTACTGTAATAAACTATTGTTTTAATTTAAGCAATGATTATACATGTTAATTACTCCTTGTATATTTCCATGATTTTTGTTTTCTTCACTTGGGCTAAAGAGGAAAGGATACTAATTAATTGTTCTATGGATGCTCAGAACAAGCACAATAAAATCAGAGGGACAGAGCTGAGGAATTAAATTCGAGCATGTCTGTTTAATGATTATGTATCATCTATGCACATCATGGTGACTAGGATCTGTTGCCTCTTCTGGTACTTGCTCTGTCTGGGGAAGTGTGAGTTAGTATTTTCTATTGTTCATAGTCATGTTCATTGGCCACATGCCATGCCAGCTGTTTCCAGCTGGTACAACTGAGATGAGACACTGCCAGAAGTCAATTAATGTACAATGTTCTTTCCTTGCAAGAATCAGTTACTAAATTTTACAGGTTTGCTTTGGGTATAAACTGGCACTTGGAAACATCTTGGTTCCCTGATGAGCTTATACATCACTGGAATTCTCTTTGGCTTCCATATTTTAAAATAGCTCAGAAAGGCAGCATCATCAGAAAAAAAATCTTAACTCTGGACAAGTAGATAGCACAGTAATGCAAGCTTCTTTAGAGCTATGCATTTGTTCTAACTGCTATTTTCTTCCTGATAACTTTGAGAGGTAAACTTGAAATGCCCATTCATCTTAAATTCACATGCAAATTAGATAACCTTCAATCAAATGGATAAGAATTTTAGAATACAAATGATTACCAAGAAAAATATATGTGAGTTAAACTGTACGAATGAAATCTTGCAAAAATTGTATTTATTCAGTTTTTAAATTTATATGTATTAGTGCCCGCTTGCTATACAGAACGGTGGGGTTCATTTCAGGGAATTTGTACATGCACAGAACATGCTGTGAAAGTTTCTATCCCCTTAAACATCTTTCAGTGGATTTTTCATCCCACAATAAAAAACAATCATGGATATATGAAGTAGAGAGAGGAAACTATAGAGATTTATAGTAGAATAGTCAAAATCTAGAGGACGAACCATCAGGAGATGATGTATTGATCACATATTAGAAGATTAATTCCAATAATGAGTTATTTTCTTAAATGGCATGTGGAAATTTGATTGTTTTGAGAGGCAAGTGGCGAAGATAGGTCCATGCTTATCAGAACACAAAAAACAGTAGCAACAAATTACAGTCATGAGACACTTAATGAGATCTTACTGAGAAAAACTCTTAAGATGACGTCACTGTGAGAACATCTTAAAATATACTTACATAAATCTTGTTGATGGACCAGTGCTCTTGTCACCTAAGCAATGTGGTAAAGCTACAGTCCTAACATGGTCCTGGATTGCTTAAATATTTTTCAACATCATTGTTTCTCAGCTTGAGAGACGAGCTTAATATAGTAACATCCGCTTGATTACTTTAGTAGCTACCTAAGTTACTGTTACTAACAGAATGCATTTCTGAGTGTGTTGAAGTGGACTATGCATGTGTGGCCTTGGAGAACCTTGTGTGACCTTGGAGTTCATATTCCAGACTCTATTCCTCTCCTATCTGGAGTTGTTCCCTTCCTTTACTTCCTGGAATCCATGAATTAAGCATCTTGTGTTCCCTATAACCTTCCACTGTGATGCTTCTACCTTGGAGCTACAAACCATTGACTGAATCCTCCAGAACAGTGAGATAAATTGAACCTCATCTCCTTTACATTAGGAGCATCTTGTGTCTGGTCCTAGCAACAAGTACACTGAGTAATGCACTAATCAAAGTGCCCACGTTTTTCTCTAGAAGCACAATTCAGTGTTTTCAGATGTGTGTGTGGGGAGGTGAGGCAGGGTTGTCCTTGCCTGGTGGTTCAGAATATGCTTAAAGATAACCTAGACATATGCCTCTATAGAGAATCATGTGCCATATAATTTGGCTTCTAAGTTGTTATGCACTACAATCACACTTTGTAATTTTGTCGTCATACCGCAGAAATGCCTCATGAGAAACAGCCTTCCATGAACCCATTTCCACATGGCAGCTGACTGTGTAAGATATGTTTCCTCAGACTCCACAGGGCCTGCATGAGAAGTGATATTTTTGGGCCTAATAGCACTGATATTTTCCCTTATTTTGGACCAAGGTGGCTTTTATCATTAAAAAACGTGTAGAATTTTGAATAAGAATTTTATGACCCCATTTAGCTACCTTTATGTCATGATATCACAAAATGTTCATTAATATTAATCACAATGTCCCATCCCTCACATTTGTTTGTGTTTTGTTTTACCTTTCTAATATTTATAATATTTTATAAAAGGTTTTAATATGCAGATGCCTCTCTGCAGCTGCATATTCTGAAACCATGGATTCAACCAGGTTCAGACCAGGAATTATTGAAAAAATATATCTGCATTGAACATAAAGACTTCATTATTGTTAGTCTGTATATAACACAGTGTAACAAACATTTTCATGGTTTCTACAGTGTATGAGATATTAAAAGTCACCTAGTAGTGATTTTTAAAACTGATGTTAATACTTCAATGCGTATTTTCTCTTTTTCCATGTTTATAGAAAATCATATATGTCCATGAATAGAAAAACTTATCTGGTTTTCTTATTAAAATAAGACACCTTTGACATTACCGTTTCTCATTTAGCAGTACATTGTTTATATATTTCCATACGTATAGTTATACATAAACCTTATTCTTGAGGAGATTCTTGCTATGTGTGTACTACAAATTCATCCAACGATTCCATTAAGTGGTAAGCAATGGTCATTTTTATGTCTCTGCTGTATCTAAGCAGTGTTATTACTTTATTAAGCCCACTGTGATAGGTTTTCTCATTATATTATGGAACACTGTACTCCTTATCAGTGAGTCCCAGGAGGGATGGTTTCCAGTATATGAGATGACATTTATAAGTCACAAGGGCGAATTATGCTGTTGTATACGGCAGACATAAACAGCTGAAGATTCTAGAGCCAATTCCCCACAGGTACCAAAGGAGCACTGAACCATTTCTTCCCTTCTGTATTTGTGAAACTACACTAGGCTTCATCTTCTTTTAGGAGAGTGTGCGTGGGTTCGTGTTTGTGTTTGCTTTCTGTCTTTCAAGTGCCCAACAGTGGACTCAGCCTCAGTGTCGCCCCGGTTCAATTCAGGATCTCAACTTCTGGAGGGTGTGTGAAGAAACGCACTGTACCTGGTTTCACGTCCCAGGCACATTCAGTTTAGAAAAACAGTAGCAAAGCCTATATGCTGGCCTCACAGCTACAAATGCTCACCTATCAGTGAATGAACAGCTGGTGGCACTTGGGAATGACCATGTGCATGACGTTATTTTCTAGTCATTTTCTCCTGGGGAATGGGTTAAAATTCTGCTTTTCTATGCAAAAATTTATTATAATTGAGTTACCTAGGAGAAGTTCCTCTCTTCAGAAAAGTCTAACAGAAGGAACAGCCCACTTGGAATGGCTTTGCATGAGGAAAAGTTTACATGAACTCAGCCAATCGTTGAATTTGTCTAGTTGGCATAAAGAATGCGTGACGGGTTCCTGTGAAGGTTGGTACCACCTGGCTTGGTGACTGATTTTGGAGCCTCAGGTCTGAAGGAGACCTTGGTAATAGCTACTGAGAACAGCTGTATTTTCAGACCAGCAAAAAGGAGTAAGAGTTGCATAATGAGCCCATCATCCTTTCTTTCTCCATTGGAGGGTAGAGAAAAGAAGCGTAAGAGGAAACACTGGGCAGACATCAATACCACTTCACTGTTACCTTGGTGCAGGAATGAGGTGGTGGACCGCGGCTTAAATAGTCAAAGCTGTAGGATGTTCCAAGAATGCCAGGGTGTTCTTTGTAGTGTAAACAACACAAGCATAGAGCCTCATCCCTGGGCTTTATGATTTCCTCTGTAAATAGCTCAGAGCTGGAAGGAGAATTCAGAGAATGGCAGCTTTTTCAAGGTAACTGCCAAAGCTTTCTGATAGAGAATACAGAACTCCTTCGATTTTGAAATCCTATGTCACTGAGAAGCAAAATAGGAAAGACAGAATATTGTGGGAGAGGTTTGCTGATGAAGTTTAGAAGGAACTTCACTGAGAAGAAATGGAATGAGGGGAGCACATAGAACCTTCGACCGTTTATTCGTCCGCTTTGCAATCGCTAGTACAGATATCGAAGCCCACAGCTTCAACAGGGTGTCATAGTCGCCATCCATGTTGCATGGTTCCAAGGCCATAGCGGAAAGGTGTCTTGAGGGAGAGCTGCTCCTGTCAATGGGAGCTAGGAAGCAGGGAGAGACGGAGAGAGCCGGAGCAAAAGGAAGTGAACAGAGACCAGACCTAGTCTCCAAGCTCATGCGTGTAGGACCAACACCCAAACACACAAAACAACATGTTCCTAACCTGCTTCATCCAAGCCAAGAGAGTTGACATAATCGCAATGAAGCACAAATGCCTAATTCCACAGGAAGCTTGGGAGCGTTGACCAGAAGACATACTTCGTTCTGCCTGAGGCAAAGGTCTAGTTTTTATGTCATCAAGCATGAGAAACATGTAGGAAGCATACAGTAGGCTAACTGTGTGCCTTACTGTATAATCCTTTAAAGAAATGTGGAACACGGAAGAGTCAGAAGCAACAACTGCAATTATTGTCTATGACCCCACCATGGCTTATATACAACCTAATGACACCAACTTTCTATACGGAAAAATTTCCAGAAGGGTATTCAGCCTACAACTCTTTCAGGGACTGGAAAAAGCAAACTTTACACTGCAATGAATGCAAACACAATGTGATGCTCACACATGTGGGTCTGATTTATTTCACTTATGAATATGGTCTCTAGCTGCATCCATTTACCTATGAAAGCCTCAGGGCTGGGGATATAGCTCAGTGGAATAAGCGCTTGCCTAGCAAGCACAGGGTCCTGAGTTCGATCCCCAGTACCGCAAAAAAAAAAAAAAAGAAACTTGTACCTATGAAAGCCTCAAGTTTATCTTTTTCTATAGCTGACAAATACTCCACTGTATAGAAATGCCACACCATTTTTGTCTTTCCTTTATCTATTCCTCAGTGGATGGGCATTTGGGTAGTTTCCAAGATTTAGCTATGATAAACTGCGTTGCTACAAACATGGGTGCACATATATTGCTGTGGTATGATGGATTCAGTTCTGGAAAAACACCCAGAAGAGCAATAGCTCCCTGGTGTAAGAACATGAAAGAGTAAATAAAACCCAACATTTATAATAAATGATAAGAAATGGAAAGAATTGCTTAATGGAAGGAACAAATGGCATAAGGGAAAGAAGAAACAAGTGTGAAAAGAGAAGGAAAAGAAGGGGAAATTATGTATGTATGTATGTGTGTATGTATGTATGTATGTATGTGTATATGTATGTATGTATGTGTATATGTATGTATGTATGTATGTACAGACAGGACAGCTAACAGCGACACTACTATCTTCTATTGCTTTACTGCCAGGAACTGTTAACGATGTTACTTATTTGATCCATATTGCATGTCTTTATTTGTTTTCCTGAAAAAGCACTTTGAAGATATCAATACATACTACAACAACAATTGTTAACTTCCTAGCACTTTGTCTGTAATTCTGTATTGTTTGCTTTGTTTTTATGCTATTTGGTAAATGAATGTCTGTTTGTTAATATGTTTTCCTCTTATATTTAAAATAAATTAAAAGTATAAAAGTACTAAGGCTATATATATTTTATACATGTTTATATATAAGTTATTAATGTATAATTAATATATATATATAGAGAGAGAGAGAGAGAGAGAGATGGATTGGTGGCATAACTGTATGTTGGTGTCTGGTGGTTTGTTGAGGGAAAAAGTTAATGATTAAAGTTTTTTTTATATCTAGACCAATTTTGCATGCTTATGTCTGGTAATCTTAGTAACTTATATGACAACAATGTGCAGTGTAACAACCATTGGTGAATTCTTACAGTCCTGTCTAGTGAAAAAGTATGAATTGTCTCTATTCTTTTAAATTGTTGTTTTCTTATTCCCTTTAATGATTTGATCCATCTTCTATTCTTACATCTGGTAATCTGAGCAATTTCGTTGAAGATGACAATATGTAATATAACTGTTAACCACTGTTAATCCCTATCATTTGGTTTGAGACCCTGTATCATTTTTAATGTTCTTGCCTTGTTTTGTTTGCATTTTGCTGCTGTTCTTTTTTTGTACTATTTTATTTTTTTAAATTTTTTAAAAAAATATCAAACAGAAGATGTTATGCTTTGAATAGGATAGTTCCACTAAATGCTCAAGGTGTAGACAGCTTGGTGGGTGATAGCTTTTGCTGAGTGACTGCAAATTCCACAATGGGGTAATCCGTGGATTAGCTCATAATGGGTCATTATTGAAAAGCAATGACAGTTTAGGAGGCAGAACCTACTCAAAGAGAATGGGTCCTGACAATGAGACCTGGGGGATTAGGTCTGGTTCCTGGCTCCTTCTGCACTGGCTCTGTCTCTTCCCTTCTCCTTCATCAATACCATGAGTTGAACAATTGTGCTCTTGCCGTGCCTTCCCATCCTGATGATTCTGGACCACCTAAGGCCCACAACAATGGAAACAACCACCTGTAGACTAGACCCTCAGAAACCCAGAACCATCATAAACCTTTCCTCCTTTAGGTGATTGTGTCAGGTATTTTATCATAGCAGAGGAAATCAGACAAATTTAAACAGAAAACTGGGAACACGGTTTAATTTTCCCCATGTGTCTATAGGGATGTCACAATAAATTCCACTCATTCTTCTCAGTTTGTCAGGGAAGTTTCCCAGTTTCCAATGGCAGGGCTGGGGATATAGCTCAGTGGAATAAGCGCTTGCCTAGCAAGTGCAGGGTCCTGAGTTCGATCCCCAGTACCAAAAAAAAAAAAAAAGATTGATGGCCCAGTTTCCAATGGCAAACTCTTATAGCTTTGCAAGTTGGATTGAGTACAAATAGGAAAACCCAAGCAAAGGAGTTAAACAAAACATGGCTGAATTAAAGTGCATTGATGTACAGCTGGCTTTGCTTGGTTTTTAATGAGATTTGGTGTTTACAAAAAAAAAAATCAGAACTATGCATTTTGTGGTGTCCAGCTGGAGAAGGATTTAACAGGTACAAAGATGAATGGTTTAATATTCTCCTGGCTTGCATCCTTTATTACAGCAGCATGAATCTGAGTGATGTGGATTAGAAGCCACACTCTTTGAGAAATAATTACTTAGTGCCTTTGGGTGCGGGTATTAATTTCTTAGTCTTGGAGTCTGTTCCATTCTACAAGTAAAATTGCATTGTGCTTTCTAACTAGAAAATGTATTTACCTCATCATCTAAATTTACCTACAGGGAGCTGCGGAGAAGCTGAGTGAGGAAAGGGTAAGGGCTCCTCAGGCGATTAGAAGGATTTGTTATAGAAATATTACAAAACACAAGGAAAGATTACTTGGAAATAATGGTTGTCATGCATGATTACAGGGCAGCAATGCTTTTCAACATTAACCACTGACATTCATTTCTTCTGAATCAATGAACAGCTTGCTGACACTTAAGTTGTCATTCAGCATTTCAGAGGAGAATCAGCCATGGCTCCTGCAGCTTTCTAAGGTGACATTAGCAAATAGATCAAGTCAGAGAAACTGTGAAATATTTTAAGGGAAAGCAAACTGTAACTCACAGTGTGTTGTTTTGGTACATTTGATTGTAAAAAAAATGTCTAGGTGCTTTTGAGAACAAACAAGATATAATAAAATGTTGCATACTAGTGAGGGAAGTAGATAGATAATACATGGACAATACAGATAGAAAGGATAAGCAGGCAGATAGAATGATAAGCAGATACAATAAACAGGAACATTATAGTTAATAGCACCTATCTATATTTGATAGATAATAGAATCCATCTATTCATTGATAATAGTATCTATATAGATGTCTAGACAGAGTAGCTAAAATACACATAGATGATGGATGCATACAATAAGCTGGCAATAGATAGATAGGTAGATAGATAGAATTGATAGATACATAGATACATAGATGAGAGAAAGAAAGTGAAAGAAAGAAAGAAAAAAGTGAAAGAAAGAAAGGAAGAGAGGAAGGAAGGAAGGAAGGAAGGAAGGAAGGAAGGAAGGAAGAAAGAAAGAAGGAAAGAAAGAAAGAAAGAAAGAAAGAAAGAAAGAAAGAAAGAAAAAGAAAGAAGAAAGAAGGAAAGAACAGTTGTCTGACAGAATACAAGTGGATGGACAGGTATAATCTAGACTACATTAAAAAGTACACAAATGGTTGGACAGATCGATACAAGAACTCATGGCATGACCTCCATAAAGGACAACCAGTATCTTAAAATAGCTGATGTTAGTCATCATTCACTTGAGATTTCAAAAGCTGAGGACCCTAAATGCTGGCAAAGCTCCTCTAACATAAGCCACTAAAAGACCCTCTAAGGAATATAGGTGATGTAATTATTGTCTTTCTTTTATTCTGTTTCCCAGGCTACAAGAATGTGGCAATAACTTGCATGGGTTGACTGATATTTTTGAAAAGATTTAACACGCATAGCAGGAGAAAATTATGTTTCCATTGTGAAAGAGACATTTGAGAATGTGAATTGAAAGTCACTTTTCTCTCAAGTTTGGAATCCCGGAATGGACAGGTTCCAAATGCCTTTCCGGTTGTGAGGGACACACCTGTCTTGAGGACTATTCGCCCACTCACTCTCGTCCCTGGAATTCATTTTGTATCTGTGATTCAGGACTGAAAGACGTACGAATGACCTGGATTGAAATGCCAGTGTC
>PVLD010014774.1:0-51068 GCA_004027595.1 Dinomys branickii | reverse complement strand
TACAGATTTTCAAAGTAGGTATTAATGATCTTTTGTATTTCTTTTGGATCTGTAGTGACTTCCTCTTTTTCATTTCTTATTGCATGAATTTGAGATCTTTCCCTTCTTTTTTTGATAAGGTTGGCTAGGGGTTTATCAATTTTGTTTACTCTTTCGAAGAACCAACTTTTTGATTCACTAATTTTTTGTAGAGTTTTCTCCATCTCAATTGCATTAATTTCTGCCCTGAGTTTTATAATCTCCTCCCTTCTTTGGGCTCTTGGTTTGGCTTGTTGCTCTTTTTCTAAGAGTTTGAGGTGTATCATTAGGTTATTTATTTGCTCTCTTTCTATTTTCTTTGTATATGATTTCATTGGTATAAATTTCCCTCTGAGGACTGCTTTCATTGCATCCCACAGATTCCGATAGGTTGTACTTGCATTTTCATTTATTTGTAGGTAATTTTTAATTCTTTAACTTCTTGTGTGACTCATTGGTTATTCAGGAGGTTGTTGTCTAATTTCCACATGTTTATGTGGTTTTTGGAGTTCTCTTTGTCATTAATTTCCAATTTTATTGCACTGTGGTCCGATAATATGCATGGGATAATTTCCATTCTTTTGCATTTAGGTAGATATACTCTATGGGCTAGAATGTTGTCTGTTTTGGAGAAGGACCCATGTGCAGTTGAGAAAAATGTGTATTCTGATGTTGTGGGGTGGAACACTCTGTATACATCTACTAAGTCCATTTATTCACACTTTTGGTTCAGGTCTGTTATTTCTTTGCTGAGTTTCTGTCCAGTTGACCTGTCTCTTTGTGTCAGAGGGGTGTTCAGGTCCCCTATTACAATAGTGTTATTAGTTATTTGATTTTTTACGTCTGTTAAGATTTGACTTGTGAAGTTAGGTGCTCCATGGTTTGGTGCATAAATATTTAGGATTGTTACCTCTTCCTCTGGCAGCTTTCCCCTAAGTAGTATGTAATGGCCTTCTTTATCTCTTTTGATTGTTTTTGGTTTGAAGTTTACATTGTTTGCAAACATAATAGCTACCCCTGCTTTTTTCTAGGGACCTGTTGCATGGAGAATTGTTTTCCAGCCTTTAACTTTCAACCTGTGGATTTCCTTTTGAGTAAAATGTGTTTCCCGTATACAGCATATAGTTGGATTGTGTTCCTTAATCCACTCTTCCAATCTTTTCCTTTTGACTTTTGAATTGAGGCCATTTACATTAATGGTTATCATGGTTATATGTTGGTTTATTCTAGTCATGTTATTTACTTGTTGTTTTCCTTGTTTTGCTGACTGTTTACTTGTTTGTTCTGTTTAGGGAGTTATTTCTATTGTTGTTCTTGGAATTGTGGTCTCTTTTTTCTCTGTCTAGAATATCTTTTAGTGCTGTTTGCAATGCTGGTTTGGCACTCATGAAGTTCTTCAGTTGTTCTTTGTCATGGAAAGTTTTTATTTCTCCATTGAATTTGAGGGATCGTTTTGCAGGATACATCAGTCTGGGTTGGAAGTTGTTTTGTCTCAGAATCTGTAATATCTCGCTCCAAGCTCTGCTTGATTTCATGGTTTCCGTTGAGAAGTCTGCTGTGATTCTGATGGGCTTTCCTTTATAGATGATCTGTTTCATTTCTCTAGCAGCTTTTAATATTGTGTTCTTTTGCTGGATATCTGGGATCTTGATTATTATATGCCTGTGTGTGTTTTTCTTTGGGTTATGGATCGTTGGGGTTCTATATGCCTCGATTAACTGAACTTCAGTATCTTTTAGCTTGTTTGGGAAATTTTCTGCTGTTATTTCAGCAAGTATTCTTTTTATATCGTTTGTGTGGTCTCCTCCTGTTTCACTCCTATAACTCGAATATTGTTATGTTTTGCCTCATCTTGGAGCTGTTGGATTGACTTGTGTCTTTGATGATATTATGAGATTCTTCCTTTCACACTCATAAGCTGCCATGCTGTCTTCAAGTTCTAAAATTCTATCTTCAGTTTCATTTAAGCGGTTTTGCAACCTTTCAGTGTAAGTTTTCAAATCCTGGCATTCTCTTTGGACCTGTTTCATTCTTGGTAATTCATTCCTAAATTGCTCTTGTAACGTTTCCATTTGTTTCCTATTTTCTTCTAGTCTTTTATCTATTTCTTCTCTATGTGTATGGAACATTTCTTCCATTATTGTTTTCAGCTTGTTTTTGGTCTGAGAGATCATTGCAGGTATGTGGCTTATTTCTGCTTTAAGGTCTTTTATGGCCTGTTGGAATTGTTTCATTTCGGATGCAATCGTTTCATAACTTGCAGGTATGTGGCTTCCTGGTTCCCCTGTATCCTCGCATTCAAACTTGTTCTGGGTGGGGTTGAGTTTTGAGACTGCGTTTTGTTCCTCTGTTTTCCCATTTTTGGGTATCAGATTCAAAATGTGGAGCTATAAATTCCCCAGGCAGTTCAGCAGGCAAAGGTCTGCTGCAGAGGCTGCTCCAATGATTCCTTCTCTTTGGGAGAATATCCCTTAAGCTGTCTGCTGAGATTTCCGCTTCTACTCCCTACCCGGAGACCTGGCTGGGGCGCATAAACAGCTCGTCGCCCTAGGGACCTTGCAGGCAGGGGGCTGCTCAGGTGTTCCTCCCTGGGTGGAGCTCCTCCCCTACTCACAAATCCCGTCGGGGCACCCAGCCAGCTCTTCCGACCACGGGATCCTGCAGTCAGTAAAGCTGCTCGGATGTCCCTCGCTTGGCGGAGCTTCTTCCTGACTCAAAAAAACCGGTCAGGGTGCCCAATCAACTCACCCTGGGATCGTGCAGTCAGGAATGCCTCTCAGATGTATCTCCCTGGGTCGAGCTTCTTCCCGACTCAGAAATCCTGCTGTGGTGTTCACGCAGCTCACCCGTTCCGAGATCCGTGCCAGCAGGAGATCCTGGCGCTCCTTGGCGCTTCTCCGCCTCCTTTGCTTTCTCGCAGGAGCTGCCGACCGCAGCTGCCACAGTTCCCGCGGCGCTGGCTGCGGGGGCGGGGCTCTGAGCGGGATCCCGGACTGCTGCCCAGATTGGCGCAGTCTGCCCAAGGAGCGCGTTCTCAAAGTTTGCTCTGCTCCGCTGCCTCCAACAATTCCTGGCTACAGCCGCCTCCGAGCCGATGGGGTTCAGGAGCTGGGAGGGTCTGTCCCGCCGCAATCACACTCGGTTGTACGCGGATTCAGCCGAGCTGCGGCCTAAGCGCAGCGCCGATCGCCTCAGGCACCCAGCTCTCAGGACCCACCCACTTCTCCACCTGGCTTATCCAGCTCTCAGGACCCACCCACTTCTCCCCCTGGCTTATCCAGCCGACCCTTTAATGCTCAGGCCGCGGAGAGCAACAGGTTCAGTTGGAATTTCGCATCCTCGGACCCGGCACCCGCACACAAAGGATCGGTCTCTGGGAGAGTTTCCCTCTGCCATTCACCTGGTCGCCATCTTCTACTCTTTGTTATTTTAGAAGGTACTCCTTCTTATTAGAGAAAGTATACTGTAGAGCAGCATGCTTTGTTATGCTGGACGAAGCCTCATCTACTATGTATGGAGTCTCTTGATTGCATCAATAAGCTACATCCAGTGAGTGACCTAGGTTTACTTAAGAACATACCATGATGTTCATGCAATAACCTTGCCTAATGATGTATTTCTGAGAGCACATTCCCCTTGGTCTCAAGTGATACATGATTGTGGTTAAGAAGGTTCCTGTGGGGAAAAATCAAAGCAGTTAGCAGACTGTGTATATCTGTCTACCAAAGTGATAGGGCAAATCCTTTGAAGAAGAAAATAGGTTCATATATGTTTGTCTCCTTAATGCCTTCCAGGCGTCACGTTTCTATGAGGATGAGAGACTCAATATGTCTGCCTGCTGTTGCTGTTTCAGGCACTCTGGTTTTCTCTGCCCACCCTGTTCCAAGGAGTTTTGTTTTTGTATGGTACTGGAGATTGAACCCAGGGCGTTGTACATACTCTGTGTGTGAGATTGATTGATTGATTATGGGGTTCTCTCCATGTGTGAAAGCTCCATGAGGAGAGCAGGAATGGTGATGCTGTTCTGCAGTAGTATATTTTTGCCTCAAAATCCAGCACGCTTGTCCAGTAGGGCCAGTGTTGAATGAAGGAGTGCCCTCAAGTAACTAATCACATAAATTGCCACATATGCACACACAATAAGGTATGAAATAGTAAATATTATATTCAAATGTAAGTAATCAGAATAAAACCCAAGAAACAAAAATATCAAAAGAAAACGCATACATTTAAAAACTTGTAATATCTATTTCTTACACAAAATCTTTTTCCCAGTAGTGAAAAAAAGTTGTTAATTCAGAATTTAAAAGATGTGTTTTTCTGGCCCTCTTTGGGGTAGTTATATACTTTTTAGGTGTCAGCATACACTTGTTTATATGAAATAAGCTGAGACACCAGCCTCATGATGAGTGCTGTATTAAAGGTGCCATAAATTGGCATTCCTGTAAGGCACATATAATTCTTAGTAGGTAAGGTAAGTATTTATCTGAAGGAGAGATGGTTAGTTTAGACCTTCTTTTTTATATGCAGAAATCAGTAAGCCAGGCAAAATGCCCTCTTTTTCTTCATTTAAATAAAAGCCAAGCCAGGTCTCCTATGCCTGAATTTAGATTCATTGTTGGGTCCAGGCCAATACCTTCATTTATAAGTAAGGGAATTTTGACTTAGAGATGTGAGTGCTAGAACTGACCCAAGAAGTAGCTCCCTGAGCTGTGAGTCCATCTTTTCACTCCCTCACACTATCAGTCTAGCCAGTAGAGAGCTCTTCCACAGGTCGTGCCATGCTGTGTGTTTGCCACTGAGGGGGCAGAACCATTGTCCTGAGCCAGGATGTGTAGAGGGTGGAGTGATGATGGAAGATGCATAGACCTAGAAGTTAGATCTGGACTTTAGCTCTGGCATATATACTTTCATGCTGAGCACTGGCTAAGTTATGTCAGAAGCCCTTTCTCTACCCTGGGACCTAGGAATTGTGCCAGCTCCTGCAGGATCTTTGGAGGTAGTGGGGCAATGTGAACAGAGTGATAGGGTATCTAGTAGTTAACAGAGCTTTGGTGATGAGTGCCTTGCATCATCAGCAAGAATTACGTTCTGGGCTAGTCCTTCCCTAAATGGCTCCATAAAGTTCTAGTAAAGTTGGCCTTACATATGTATGCTATTTAGCATAATGCCTGCAAATGGTCAGAACTAATAGCAGTTACACTGTTACAATAAAAATCATTTATTATCATGTAAAAACAAATATAAATTAATATTTGCTACCATTAGATATTATTTTACTGGTTTTAACTATTGAGTTTTGATTGTCTTTTTCTCTTTCCTGGCTTTTATCAGAAAGGAATGATTGTTGAGAGCCCAGTGGCTCTCAACCTTCTGCCATGTGTGCCACCTTTGCACTTCACGCTCTGTCCTTTTACACTTACACTATTACGTGCTTTTTTCTCTTTAAAATCATTTTTAAAGAAAATTACAATTATTTTAAGAGGAAACCTCATGATGATGTGGAAAACCTAGATAATTCTGTCATAAATAGGAAATAACCAGCATCAAACGACTTACTACACATGTGTATCCTAAAGTTCTGTAAATGCCACATTATGAAGAATTACACACATAGCCTTCCATCAGGACGGAAGTCAGCAGTTCAAGGTTAGCTTCTTCACCAAGCTCCTAAATTAGGAGGGGTGACTTGTTCATGAACACGAAAAGCAGAATTAGTTTAGATGGGAACCAAATACACTGTTTTTGACAGTTGCTTCAACTGTAAATGGCACTGATCCATGGATTAGGAGCTTCTGTATGATTGTTAAAATAAATGTTTCTGAGCCCTTCCCTAGATATTTTGGGCAGAATTTTTAGTCAAAGATACTGAAATCTATATTAACAGGAATGTTGGGGAATCTTTCAGGAGTCATTGCTTTAAATAAATTTTCTTTTCTACCATTCACAATTTTTTTTATAATCATTACGTATAAGTTAGTGTATTTATGAAGACTTGGTTACATTTGTAATTCATTTTACATTTTAATTTAGTTTTAGCTGTTTGTCTTTTTTACTTGTATAGTTACACCATATTTATTCATGGAACTGTTTCATGTAATATAATTCAATTAATTTAATTAAGCTTTATATACATATTTCAGTCCATAATAATTTCATTTGTCATGGGGAGTTGGTACATGTAGAAAACATGCCTTAATTCTTTCTTCTTTCCTTGCTGCTCCCAACCCTTCTTGTTTCTTCCAACTCTTGGTCTACTTCCCATTTGCAAGTGCTCTGTTTCCATTTTTTTTCTTCAATTCCCCCCCTCGCATTCCTTTTTCCACAACCCGTCCCCTACTTGAAAAAAGATCTCCCTACTTGCTATTGTTTATCTTTTATTTTGCTCTTCATTTATATTTGGGGTGTTCTCATATAAGAGAAACCATGTGATACCTAAGGTTATGTTTCTCTTAATCTTGTGGTCTCGAGGTGTAACTTATATATAGCTAAATGTTGGAAATGGCCTGCATGCCCATCAACAGATGAATGCATAAAGAACATGTGATATTTATATTCTCTGCCATAAAGAAAAATAAACTTTAGGCATTTATAGCTAAACTTTTAAACTCTTAATTTCACAATAGTTTTACATTTAGACATAATTGCAAAGATAGTACAGAGAATTGCTATATTTCCTATGCTTAGTTTTTTCTATTGTTAGTCTTACATTGTTGTGTACATTTGTCACAACTAATGAAACAGTATTGACACATTATTATTGCCTAAGCAGGGTTATTTAGAGGTCATTTGATTTCCCATAGTACAGATTCTTTAACTATTCCCAGAGCACATCCAGTTGCCACATTAGTAATATCTCATTAGCCTTCCCTTTGTTTTTACAGTTTCTTAGACTTTGCTTTGAATGACTTTGTTAGTTTAAGCACTGGCCGGATATTTTGTACAATATCCCACAGTTTTATGTTTTTCTCATGATCTTACTGAGGCTGTGGGTTTTGGAAGGAAGACCACAGAGGCAAAGTGTGCTTCTCATCATAGGGAGTCAAAAGCATGAGCTGCCAGCAGGACTCATCACTGATACTGACTTTGATCACCTGACTGATTTAGAGTTTGTCATACTTTTCCACTCTAAAAGTTACTTTTTTCCTTTCTATACTTCATGAAAATAAGTCACTAAGAGGGCAGCTCAAAACCTAAGGGGTGGGGAGTGAAACTCCCATCTCCTTGAGAGAGTAATGTAATTTATCTGAATTTTTTTTCTGTAGAAATTTGTTTCTTGTTCCATTTATGTACTAATTAATTCAATAACAATGTCAACATTGATTTAAGGATTCATGGTTGTACCCCAGTCCCGCCTTGTTTCTTTTGTTGCTCAAAATGTCTACCCTTGAGCAAGTGGGACCTCTTTCAGTCAGCTCCGTGTTCCTTTGACATAGCTCTTGTTTTTAACACTTTCTCACTTGCTGATACTGGGAAGATATTCTGGAATCATGTTGTAGCTTTCTTGCCCTAGCCCCGTAGTTATTCTCTTTTCCTAGAAATGGTGTTAGAAACAAAGATCTGGTTTACAGAGCTATGCAGATGTCAAAGCCAAAGTGAGCGATTCAGTGTTCAAATTGTCCTGATTTTCTTTTCCCAGCTTCTTTTCCATGTTGCTTCCCTGAAAACTTGAGACTATCTCATGTGCTTACATTTTCTTGATTTATTCTCCCAGCTGTTGGCATTCATGTTTTTGAGTGTATGATGCGTGGCATAGGGCATATTTGCAGTTACTTTTTAAATTCAGATATAAAGGTAAGGAAGCTTGAGCTCAGGATATATAGCAACTGATCTTTTTCTTACAGAAAATGGTTCTTCAGTTATAAGATTTCTAAGAATGTCAGGGAAGTAATTCATGATATAGACAGTTTTCTACAAATAAGTTCAGTTTTGAGTAAGAAGAAATGTTTTAATCTCATTTGTAAAAGTTGTTAGGTCACAATTCACTCTTTTTGCTGCCTTTAAAGTTTTAAAAACACTTCTCTTTAAATTGGCTAATGCTTTGTGCAACAGTGACATAATCCTGTTTTTCCTATCAACTTTGACATAGTGTTTTATCTTCCATATAGCCCTACAGTTTTATTTAGTTACATCTGAAAAACCTTTCTGAGTGAGTTGTCACTTTTCTGTTGTTTTCCTTTGTATGTTTTTAGTTGCATTTCATTGTAAAATACATCTGCAGCGAAACTGGTTAAAAAGTGAAAAATAATTAGTATTGAGTTCTTCAGAGCATTGTGTTATTGTATTTATATGGTTTTGTAAGAGATTATTTTCTGAAAGCTTCATCTGAAAATATTTTTATAGAACTTTAATTATGTTTATTTATAATGATAAAGTTTATCCATATGAGGTAATTTGTCTCTTCTCTAAGTTGCTTTCTACATTCCTGCATTATTTTGTTCTTCTTAGTTTAGGAATGATAAAATCTATTTGTATAAACTCTGTGAAACAGAATCAGACAGTCCTAATCAACCTTTCTGCATTTCCAAGAACCTGACCCTATCCAGGTTATATCTTCTGTGAAACATACCAGTAGATGCTCACACCATCATAGATGATTTATGGCTACTTCCCAGAATATTCATGATTTTCTGTCCTTATCAGTTGAACCTATATGCTTATCTAGATTTTCTGGTTTGGTCCTACATCTGTACTGTGTAGGTTTATTCTACTGTTTATTTTGCAGTCTCATAATTTACACAACTTTGTGAAATGTGAGTACAAAAGAACTGTGGTTTCTACATAAAGTAATTTGAAATGCTTTGCAATATGTTAGTATGGAGTTGTATGCCAAAAAGTTGCCATCAAGTTAGTGGTAGGAGACAACTGTTAAAAGTTTTAGAAAGAAAAATCATAAAAAGCCAGAAAATTGCTTCACATAGTATTTAAATTCTTGTTCTAGTTTAAAGAAATAGAAAATGGAACTTAAAGATGCTGTGTTGTGCATTTGATATGCCAATAAGTTGTCATCAACCAAAAGACAGGGCTGCCGCTATCCTCAAAGTGCAGTGGACACTTGTCTTACAAACCAGCAAGAGCTGGTTGAAAGTTAGGACTATTTCTCCCCATAAGAAATAATGGAACTACCCATAATGCATTCTGAACCTCCCAAAGCACCTCTTAACTAACCTTTTCATAATAAAAAGGATTGTATAATGTGTGTAATTTACCAGAAATATCAATAATTTTCCTAGTGTATTCACCAGAAAGTTTAAAAATGTGCCTGGCTTACCAGAAACAATAGTTTCGTACTATACTCACCAATGAAGTTGACATCTTTGGCTTGCCAGAAGGGAGGATGAAATGGAAGGTGATTGTTTGAAAGGAAAGTCCCCTTCCATGAGAACATCGGGAATCTGGCTCTCTGGTGTGCATTCTGTGTGGAAAAGTCTGTAGCCCACTAGGATGTGCTTCTGGGTCACTAGGTCTCAACCTGTTCAGAACTAAAAACTGGTGTAAGGTTGTCTGTTTTTTTCTTTAACACTGGGCTATAGTATGATGTGACCTTGTCATTAAGCAAGAGAATGCAACGATTGGCTTTTTCTCTGTCTGGATGGGTCTTATCTACAAATGTTTGTAGCTCTGTCCAGTTTTTTAGGATTTCTTTCATTTTAGAAAGAGAACTTTGCTGCGGTGATTGTTGATACTTTCCCTCCTCCTTAGAAAGCTCCTTAGCTGCCATTCTGTGTTTCTCAGCCAGAAGGTGCTTAAGTTCCTCATCAACCACTGGGTCAATTGAAGGTTCAGTCTCCTCTACACCATCTTGAACTGCTTTCCTGTATAATTTTAGGCCTTACTTTCTTCCAGACAGGTCAGTGTCGTTAGAGAGACACTGGCCCAGGATTTGTCAATTAACCCCATACAAGAAAGGATGATGTTCCTTCCAGAATTCTTTAAGAGTGAAATCTGTATCTGAGATTATCTAGAAGTATTTCTATAGCTTCTTAAAGTTAGCCATAGCTTGCTGGTCCATAGTCTGCAGTAGAGGAGTTATATTAGGTGGGAGAAACTTGACTTAGAGCCATGGAAATTCTTTGCCCAGTTCTTCCAGACCTCATGGTGGACAGGAACATTGTCCATGATAAGGAAAGTCTTTGTCCTGTAGGTATTTCTTAACAGTAGGACAGAGAGCCTCCGTGATCCACTCTTAAAAAAGTACTCTATTACCCAGGCTTTTGCATTTTCAACATGACCCCTAGCATATTCTTCATGATTTTATGTTTTGTGAACACTGTAGGGGTCTCAGAGTGATAAACCAAGCAGGCTTTATCTTGAGGTCAACACTCACTTTGGTGCATAGCAGTAAGGTTAGCCTATTCATAGGCTTGTGTCCTGGCATTTTCTTCTCGTCATGGGTTATGTATGTTTTCCTGGGTATTTTCTTCTGGAAAAGGCCAATTTTGTCACAGTTGAAAACTTGATGAGCACAAAAGCCATTTCTCTCATTGTTTTGAAATGGTGTATGTAATTTTTAGCATCCCTTATATTAGCACTGTCTGCTTCACCATACCTAGTTAGGCTATGAACCATAGTTCTTGGTTTAAAACTGTGAAACCACCCCTTGCTGCCATGCAGTGTTTTACCACTATCACTCATTGATGGATTATCCTTTGTGAGACCTGCATTTATAGCCCTAGTTTTGTCACAAATTATAGATTCAGGTAGGCTATAACCTGCCGTCCACCTTTCATTTACCTGTACTAATAATAGCTTTTTTGTCTAACATTGTTGATCATGACTTACTAATTTGTGTAACACCTTTAGCAACACTAGCTTCCTTATACAAATCTTTTCTTTCTAAGATTGTCAAGATGGTGTATTCTGACATACTATATGTGTTAACAAGGTCAGTCACATAAGTGCCACCCATATATCTCCACAATTTCCTTCTTCTTTTCGATTGTGATTGCTTTCTTTACCTTCCCTCTTCGTTTATTTTCTGATGTTTTTGGGGCCATTTGATAGCAGTAACTGTAATGATTATATGAAGCACTGACTGAAATTATGTCCACAAACATGGGCATCTGGGCTCAGACTGACACACATACTTCCATATGCCCTTCTGGTATCGTGAGTCTTTGTTTACAATCACACAAGCAAGTGGCATTTGAGTCACAAAACTAAGGTCTTTGGTCATAAGTTAAACCTAAAATTCCTATCATAACTCAAGTTATTTCTATGCAAGGCTGGCTGTAACTCGGGTCCACTATAGTGATCAATTAGTTAAAACGTTTTTGTAGGTTTAAAGTGAAAACAAAGTGTTAAAATTTGTGTATGTTGCAATTATATATTACAGTTCAGTGAACCATACCAAAGCTTTTTTTTTGTTTATTTTTTAAAAAATTTTATTTTAAAGACAAAAGAATGGAGACATATGAACCAGAATAAACCATAAACAATACCGAAAATACAAAATTATACAGAATATAGTAGGGAATTAGCACTGGATGTTGTATTACATAATGTTATCTTCACATTAGTAAAGACAAAAACATTAAAGGAAATAACAAATTATAGAGAAGATAGTAGGGAATTTGCACTGGATGCTGTATAATACAAAGTTATCTTCACTTCTGTTAATACAAAAACAATTGAGGAAATACAGAATTATAGAGAACATAGAAGGGAAATAGCTCTGGATGCTGTCCTACATAATGTTACCTTCACCTTTGTTACTCAATTACACAGATGATGGCCCATTTGATCATTCAATTTTTCTCCTCCCTCATCTCCGTTGCTGTACCACTCAATCAGTCAACTTGCCTTGGGAAGAGATATAGCTGCCTCAGACTATACTATAACATACATGGGTGTATACAAACTGCCATGGTCGGAGGTGGAAAAGCACATATGCTCACAGTGGACCGCCTGGCTCCACCCTGTCGCCGTGCTATGGGTGGGGGCGGGTCCATTCTGTGAGGTGCCCTCAGCAGGGCCCACAGCAGAGCAGCCGCGGGGCCCACTGCGGAGCAGCCACGGGGCCCACTGCGGAGCAGCCGCGGGGCACGCGCCCCTTTTGGGGCGCCCTCGGTGACCCGTTTGGCTCTGTCCCATTGCCTTGATGCCAGAGGTCTTTACTTCTCCTCCCACCTCCACCTGATCTCCAGCATTACCATTCCCCGCCCCTTGCAGCTGGGTACCAGATGAACTTACGATGCTTAGTGTAAGGGCTTGAAATCTCCCTGGCCCATTCTCACTGTGTTAGTTCAGGGTATGAACTGGGTCTAAAGATTAGTTCTAGAATAGAGTTGGAGGATTTTTCTCGGGTCTGCTGTATGGAGTGTGTTGTTGTTTTTCAGACTCCCAGTCTTCTTTTCATCTAATCCGTCGCTATGGGTTCATGCAAGGTTCATATGTGCTAGCTGTAAGGAGACCCTCTTGGTGCTCACATTAATAGTTCAGGGTGAGTCCTGAAGTCCGTGGGTTCATCCCATTGTTGCCAGGAACAGGAGGCACTTGCCCAAACTGCCGAGACTCAAGGTGCTCCGAGAGAGAATTCAGGGTGGGAGCTGAGTCCCGGCAACCCAGCTCATGCCTCCTGCCTGGTGTTGGAGTGAGAAGGGCGTGGAGCCACGCAATCCACCTCCATCTACATCTCCCTCCAGTTGCGGCGCTGGAGGCCCCGTCCGCTCCTCGGCCGGATCCCTGGGAGCCTCCGCGGCTCACCGCCGAGGTTCCCCATTGCTCTCCACTGGTAGCTGCTCACCCAGCAGAGAGGCATGGGGCCACCGCCTCGAGGCAGGCGCAGAGCCGGACGTGGTGGGCTGTGTACTAGTTGATTCTCTCCAGGCGCTGATTAGGAAGGTTGCCGCAGGGTGGGGACTCTGCCCCAGTGGCTGTCTGAACTTCTCATCATCACACCGGGTTTGACAACTGCTCCCGACCGCCATTGCCTCTTTTCCTCACTGCACCCTCCCCTCTCTGGCCCTGGACCAGCTCTCGGAACTCTGCTGTCCCCTGGCCGAGTCAGGAGGCTTCCATGAGCATGGGTCTCCGAAGCTGAAGCTGCGAATGCCAGAAAGAGGGCGTGGGCCAAGGGTGTGCTTGGAGCGGCAACCTCCTCTCTCTCGGTCTCCTCTCCCTCCGACTGCGCCATGGCAGACCTCCCATACCAAAGCTTAATGGCTTCAATTAAAAACTGTCTGCCTTGGTACTGAGTGATTTGTCTGCTTCTTGGCCATGGAACTGGGACAGCTGAAAGATATAAAATAACTTTGCCCTCAAGCTAGCAAGTTGGTGCTGGCTATTACCTGGGAGCTCAACTAGATTAATCTAGCTAGCTCCTCCTTTAAACCTCTCTACCTGTCTGCATTCAGCTTTTTCCTTTGTAACTACTTTCTCCCAGGGTACAGAGGAGGCCTCATTAAGGTTTAGCCCCAGAACTGACCCACCATCACTTTTAGTGCATTCCATTGGTAAAGCACTCATTGTGTCATCACAGATTCAAGTGGAGGCGGTAATACATAGACATGACAATCAAGAGGCCAGGTTCATCAAAGACTTCCAAAGTAATGGCACCACAGTATATTCCAATTTTTACTGCATGTTTCACTTGTATTGCTTTTAATAGCTGTATATGCATTTTAATTAACTGGCCAACCACATGTCCCAGAAGGATTGGACCAGAAGAAGTCTTAATGAAAACATAAGAAAACATGTAATACTTGGATTAGAACTCAAAAACTTGTATTCTTACTAATAAATGTGGGAGCATAGGAATTTCAGTTTACATTAATCTGACTCCAAAACAGTTACTGTTTATACCATATCCCAATGCTACCATTTTGGTCAGTATTTTTTTCTGGCATCCAGGGTTACAAAATCACCTATGAAACACTTACTAGAAATCACCTTTAATTCTTAGAGCTTTTAAAAAAATATATTCTAAAAAATGAAATGCGATTTTTGTGTTAATAGGATTTGGATAATAATTAAATCTAAAGTATCAAAAATAAAATTACTTTAACTCACAAATTTGTTCATTCAGTAGGTAGTTATTGAGCAGATAACCTGTGCCAGGACTGGAGAGACTGTGGTAAAGAGGACAGATACAGTCTTGTATCTACTTGCCTGGAACCTCAGTTGCAGTTGAGGAGGAAGTAATAAAACCATTTACTTTTAAAAATCTACTTTTGTCTAAAAAGGATGAATTTTAGTTAAAAACACAAAAATCTAAATGTCTGTCCTGAAAAGCACTCAAGATGAGCTAGGTTTCTAGACCTGTGCAGGACATCGGTGTGGAAGTTACAATGGTGAGTGCTCGGTAAGCTGAGCACTCAAATTGACAGTTCAGCTGAAGGTTAACCAATGAATGTTCAATTGTCTGGTAGTAAAGATTAACTAATTTATGAATAAAGTGTTACTTGAAATTTGAATCATTCACCTTCAAACTCAGTTTAGCTCCCTTTGATTTTGCGAGCCAAACAACTGCACAGATACTTTAGGAAATCCTGAATCCACTCCCTTTCCCCATGCCTCTCCTCCATCTCCCCCAGTGTCAGCAGTCTCTGTAGAATTACTGTCTAAGTGACAGGGCGGAGGACGAGGCCGCAGAGAGCTGCACGTGAGCGAATGATGAACATTGGGAGTTAAGTGCCCATTTATTTCTAAGGATGTTGCTACAGAACTTCTAATGAATTTTTAAAAATTAAAGCCTTTTGCAAAAACCACAGATGTTTTTGAACTTATCTAATGCAATTTCTTTTTACAAATTAGCTATTATAGGCACTGTTTGGTTTACCTAATATGTCAGAGTAGAACTATTTAACTCTTAAGTTATTTGAATTTTTGTCTTGTTTTCTATCTATACATTTCTCATTTAAAAACTACACAAACTCCTTTAGACTGACTTTAAGACCTACTTTCCTTCAGCAAAATTCTAGTGTAAAGTGAATAGTACTTCAGCAGGGGTTTGTGTTAAAAGAATGACCATTGTTTTATTAGACTGCCAGAAGGTTAGCCAGGAAGACATTGCACATTTGTATGTTTTTAAACAAGTACGGCATATATTTCAGGGCAGCTGATGTAGACCTTCTACTACTTTACTCATCCAGAATAATTGGTATCCGTGTAAACATTCTGAGCCAGCCAACTGACCGCATTAGCTCATCTCACATGAGGTATTACAAAATGAGGTTTTGGATGTTTATGGTTAGTTAATTGAAATGATGCGAGTTCTTTTGAACTTAACCACCAGTATTTATTTTCTGCATTTTGTATATAAACTTTTTTTTTTTTTTTTTTTTTTTCGGGACCAGGGATCGAACTCAGGGCCCTAGTGCTCAGCGGCAAGCACTTAGCCCACTGAGCTGTACCTCCAGCCCTATAAACTTTTTTTAAAGAGAAAAATAAACTTTTGCTCCATATCTTTTCCGCTTATATATTACTTCTAAGCTAAAGCTATTTTACTGTGACTGCTTTTAAGAATTTTTTTCATTACTGATTTTTAGCAATTTGTCATGAAATTAAAAATGGGTAGCTTTCTTTATAAGTTTTCTGCTTAGAATTCACTGAGCTTATTATATCTATGTATTTAAGATTTTCTTCATATATGAAAATTGTCCAGCCCTTGTTTTTTCAGGTTTCTTTTCTGTGCCTCCTTCCTCTTGCTTTGTGCCCTAGTTAGATTGCTTACTGATGCCCCACAGGTGTTGAGGCGCTGTCCTACCTCCTTGTCTTTTTCTCTTTGATTCATTGTGCATAGTTTGCATTGCAGCGTCTTAAGTACACTGATGTTTTCTTTTGCCAAATCTAATCAGCTGTTATTTCAATCAGAATATTTTTCATTCATGTGTATCTTGAGTCATTTCTGGTCTATATCTGCTGGCTTTTCTCCTTCTTTGGGTCATATTTTCGTTGGTAATTTTTGATAGGATGGCAGACATTTTGAATGACATTTATGGAGGGTTGGACTTTTAGAAAAACCCATTCAAGAGTATTGGATTTTTTTTTTGACATATAGTTGTTACTAAGTTATTTGGATGCATTGTAAACCAGTAACATTTCCAACCAGAGTGAGTACCATCTTGGCTAAGTTAAGTAAATCATAGTATGCCTGGTAGCACCAGATGACAATTTTTCCTAACTCATTTTCTGTAATACATAGTGAATAAGGAAGAATGAAATGTATTATGCTGTTTTATTTTTATGTTTATGCTAGTACTTATCTTCATTTCAGTGTTCTATTTATTGTTAATGTGAAAATATATAGACTTAAGATGAGTCTTCGCTTTGTAATAGATGGTAGATTTAGAAATAAGAGATTGTCAGCTTCTGTAGAATCAGTACAAGTGTTGGCCTTTCTACTTTTATTTGAGAAATGCAGCCAACTAAATTTTTGCATGTGTAGCAAAATACTTTATTTTACAGTTGGAGGACAATACAACACATCTCTTTCTGCTTCCTCAAATTAAAGTCTTAGAGAATTATTTATTTTATATATGCTTTTTAGACTTTTCCTGCTTAAAACAGGGATTAGATCTCTTGATAGTTTGTTTAAATGAGAATACTAATTTATTTGTAAATGCCAACTCTACTTGTCCTTTTATATCATGACTATCCTCAGGCCAGGGGGCTTGCCATTTACATCTTGAGGTTTGATATTGTTAATCCCTCTTCACAGAATGCTCACCCACTGGTTTTTGTATTACCTGCATACTATTGCAGAGTACTAATAAAACTAACAACTTTATGTTTTACATAGCCCTTTATTTCTGTTATTATGATTTTTTAAAAAAGTCCTCACCAGTGAATTTCCTGAAACACCTATAAATTATAAGCTACTCTCTTTATTTATTTTAGAAAGATTCTGGAATGTGTGCTTCACCCATCTAGGCAGCCTGAAGCTTGGCTTTGGCTCTCGTGTTCTCGTTCCTACTACTCTGGAGACAATGTTTTGAATGGGTTTTGTTTGTGATTTCATGAGTCCATTTTTCTGTTTCTCCTGGATTCCTTGCTGTCTAGCTTTGATGCATTTAATTGGCCAAATATTTGTGCTATAGTTTCCTAGTATTTTAATGTATGAAATATATTATGTAGAAAACCAGTGAATATTTATGAGCTCTATACTAGACAGTATTACTGATACAAATGAAATCTTTCTTTACCATTTGTTTTAAATATATTAGTAGGAAAATGAAAACAAAAATTTGAGAGTACTGTATGTCAAGGGATTTTAAAGATTTTGAAAGTGTCCTGTACCCTGCTGTGGACTTCCCTCTTTGTGTGACAGATAAGCCTGAAATAGGTGGACACAGTGAGCGACACTTAAGTCCTATTGTGTGAGTAGTATTAGTCATTTAGTGAACTTTCACTGTAGTCTAATGAATTACTGGACTTAATCTTCACAGGAACGGAGTCCTAAGTATTTATTATCCTTACTTTGTGTATGTCCAAAAGACACCTGCATAACCAAAATTTGAACATAAAAGTCTGTCCAGAGCATCACAAAGCTTGATGTGTTAATCATTACAGAGACATTGCTGTTAACTACTAAAATACATGGAAAAGAAATGATCTTGGCACTTAGAGTCGGGGCTTTAATCAGCCACATCAGCTTTATTCTAGTGACCATAGAAGACATGGATGTTAGAAATTTAAAGTTAATTTATTAAGTTACACTATTGCATAGCTTTATGGCAAATAATGTAAGGGAATAGGTACATGCTTTTAAAACTTCTAAATCTCCTAGTGGTTTAGCTTGTTTTAAGTTAGCTTCTGGGCCATGTAACTTGCATGTCTTAATTGTATGCACATATATTTGGGAGTGTTTGGTATAGGATAAAGTAGAACAGTCTGAAAAAAGTACAGTAATTTAAAAACATCAGTCTTTGACCCCTAAAGCTTTTTTAAAAAAATAAATTTTAGTGCTATAAATTTGTGTAGTTCTCCACAATTTCTCTTTTTCAGAAGATAATTATTTTCTGAAGTTTTATCTAATTTAATACTAATGGTATCATATATCTTAGAATGTTTTTTTTTCTTAATTTTGAATTAGTTTTGGTTTTATGATGAGATATAAATTGTCAGAAGAAATCTGGTGGTACAGTATGAAGTTATATCTCTAAAGTATGAACTGTGTTTCATAAAGAATGCAGAACTAGGAACACTAGGATGATACACAGTTTGGGAAGAATTTCCTGATTGATTTTTTCTAGCTCATTGGTTCAAAAAATTGTATTTGCCCTCTGTTTTTATGATTAAATTTTTAAAAGTTAATCTTACTGATACATTTTAGATATACATAATGATAACAGTCATCCTACAATTAAGTTTTATTTTGCTAATTTTGCAAAAATAGAACTTTATTAAAATAGTGATGTTATTTGTGAAACTAGCTGGAGATAGAGAATTGACACGCAATGTTCTTAAACAACAAGTTAATGAAGAGTTTCATTTTGAATGTAAAAAATGAATTTTTCCTTTACATCATTCTGAATACCCCCATTGAGCTTCAGTCTGCACTGTGTCCCTCCTTCTTTAGGGTTTTAATTGTGTTAAAATACACATAACGTAAAATTCAGTGTGCTAACTATATAGGTTTTTAATTGTGTTAAAATACACATAACGTAAAATTTAATGTGCTAACTATTTTCACTGTCTAATGTTAGGTGCATATGTAATGTTTATTCTATCAGAGTTTTGGAAAAATTGACCTGCCCTATGTGTCAGTGCTCTGTGCTTTGCTCCATGGGTCATAATGAAGAGCTCTCGTACTGCCTTCTGCCCCTTGCCCATGGTGGTGGCGGTGGTGGTGGTGAGGCTCCGAAGCTCAGGGCAGGACTGAATATGCCCACGCATCAATTAAGCTTGTCAGTAGCTAACACACAAGTTCATTTTTCATACTGTCTGATTTGAATCTTTCAGGCTTTTGGGTTTTTTTACTCCCTTAATATTCACTTTTTTGTTGTAAATGTCACTTAATTTAGAAAGAGCTCTTTACACATCAGGAACAGTGTATTAGTCCCTCCCATACCAGTTCTACCCAGTATATTCCTGTTCACACAGTAGCAGCAGTCACTATCATTTTTCTTCTCTTAACCTCTCTCTTTTTCTCTTCAATCACTGTTTTTGCTCCTTTGAATGCAAGAAAAGTTCCTGAGAATTTCCACAGGCAAAAGTAGAGGTAAAGGGTTATATTGCTGAAGATACATATAAGAAAAGTTTTACAAAGAGTTCTTTAAAAAACTTCAGTAATTTGACTTGAATTTTAATTCACTTAGTGTGTGGCTAAAGTTTTACTAACTGTCTTTCATAGGCAAGAGTGCATGTTGGGAGATTCAGCTTGCAAGAGTCCTGAATCAGATCCAGAATACTTTTCTGATGAAACAAATACTGAAAATCTTTATGGCACCTCTCCCCCGAGCACTCCTCGACAGATGAAGCGCATGTCAGCCAAACATCAGAGGAATAATGTTGGGAGGCCGGCCAGTCGATCCAATCTGAAAGGTGAGTCTTATACTTAAAAAGAGATATATGCAAGAACATGACAGTTTTGGTACATAATCTTTATGTGACAAGTAGTTGTTGATTAATCCTTTAATTGTGTTAAAATACACATAACGTAAAATTTAATGTGTTAACTATTTTCAGTGTCTAATGTTGTTAGGTACATATGTAATGTTTATTCTATCAGAGTTTTAGAAAAATTGACCTGCCCTATGTGTCAGTGCTCTGTGCTTTGCTTCATGGGTCATAATGAAGTGCTCTCGTACTGGTTTGTAATCCTTGTTTGTAATTCTTTTTATTTTAAATTTCATTTTAGTGCTGCATTTTAATTTTTGAATTGTTATTAATTTAGTGATACTGTTAATAGAGAAGACAAGTTATAATCCAGAGAAGGGTTTGTCCTGAGTTATGTCAGTAATGTGAGGCATTTGAAGATATGAAAGAGACCAAGTGATTCCCATTTTACTTAATCTAAGATGATAATATGTGGGATAGATGGCCCTCTCTTATTTCTCTCTGCCCAGAAATGTTATACTGGGGATTTGGGTAGAGACAAAATCTACCAAAGATCTACCAGTCTTTCTTCTCTCAATTCCCAATACAGCCTGAAACCTCTGCCATCTGCTGGTGATTCACAGTGGTTCCATCAGTATAAGGCTGTCTTTCTTGCCAAGCAGCGATTTAGATGGTACCCTACATGGACAGAACCTGTTTTCTGCCTTTTTCTTTGTATAGGATCCAAAGCCCAGGTAGCGCCCTGCTCCTAGAAGCTGAGAATATGTCTATTTTTGTTTGTTTCTTCCTCTTAGCAGGTCCTAATGCCTCTTTTTTGGGGGTATGCGAATTAAATCATGTTGACCTGTTGCCTCTTTGTAGTCTACATATGGCTGGGAAACTTGGGTCGCTGAAACCTTAAGGCTTTATAGAGTTTTCCTGTTAAATTTAGCAAACCACTTGTCCAAAAGCAGATCCCATAGTTCCCTAGGACTCATCTATCTATTATATACTACACAAGATCAGGATTTTGTTCTTTATCTCATCTGAGAAATTTCTCTGTTGACTGTTCATTCCCACATCCCACTTTCCTTAACCAGTTTTTTGTTGTTGTGGTTGAACGTTGGTCAGTTTCTTTCCGTACGGATTTCTTTGGTACATGCTCTCTCAAGGTGGCAGGTTGGCGTGTTCATTCTGCATCCCCATTGGTGCCCTACCTAAATAAAAGAAGAGGCGATCCAAGCAGGAATTCCTAGCCAGCAAAGAGTCTTTCTCGGGCCCACATTTTGCTATAGAGGATGATTTTTAAACTTTCTTTTAAGTCTTTATTTATATTAAATACTTTACTTACTGTGTTGAAAACCAGTAGATTACCACTGAACCCACTTTTTTGAAAGAAATTTCTAAATGTCTACTGGGCTTTCTCACCTAAAATAGATCAGAGGAAAGCAGCACCTACTGCTATAATGGTTAACAAATATTTGCTTTATGGTGGTAAAATGAGAAGATGCCAGCAGTAAATCCTTTTTTTTTTCTTTCTGCACTTTTTGGTCTACATTGTTTTAGAACAGTTGAGAGCGCAATTTTTGTATTACATAGATTGAGAAACTGAGGGCTACGTGTTTAAAGCAACTTTTTTTTGGTCTTTTTTTGTTTGTTGTTTTTTTGAGACAGGGTCCTGCTGTACAGTTCAGGCTGGTCTTGAGCTCACTTTGTAGCCCGGGCTGGTCTTGAACTTGCAGTGATCCTCTTACCTCGGCCTCCCAAATGCTGGGATTTCAGGCGTGCGTGCCATACCCGGCAAGCAGTTTTTTAAGGGCAGAAGTGTTAAGCAAGTGGCAGGACTGTTTTCACTACTAGCTCCCATGATACGCAGTTTGGACCTTTCCCTGGTGCAGACCACAGGGAGCAAGTCTGTGTGAAGGCAGCACAGTGCCTGTGCTAAGCGTGCCATCTTCAGTGACCACACAGTGAGTCACCAGGCATTATTGGACTCCTGCTGTTCTTCTGGGCTGTGTGGGACGTAGAAGGAAGAGGAAAAGCTATCTCTTTCCTGTCTCAACTTCCTTTATTTCACAAAATATTAGAGCTGGAATTTTAGAGTTGGAAGGAGTCTGAAGCCACTGAAATGCCTGCCACTTCTCAGATGAAGAAGCTAATCCTTATAGACTTCTAAAAAGTAAATAATCTCTTTTGCTTATTGCAAAAAATTACATTTGTTGGGTGAAATTTAGACAGTACAGACAAAAAAGAATAATCACCCATAAACCCAACATATAAAAATAATTTCTTTTACCATCTTAGCTATGATCTCTTTGCCTGTGTTATGGCTTGTATCTAGATGTTCCTCCAAATTTTAATGCACTCATAGGTGGAGCTTTTGGGAGGTGCTGGATCTGGGGTTTATGATATTAGAATTAAGGGTGTGTGCTACTAGGTTAGTCCACTGACTGGTTTGACGTAGTTCCAGGTGTGGCTGAATGGACTCACTGAAGAGGAAAGCCCTACTCTGGGTGTGGGTGGGACCAACCAATAGGCTTGTAGCCTGATGGGGGTATAAAGAGAAAGGGAGACTCACTGCTACCACCTCTTTCCTGCCGTACCATGGGCTGTTTATCTTCTGCCATGCTCCTCTGCCATGCCCCCCTGCGTTGGAGGCAGCCAACTATGAACTGAAATCTGTGTAAACTGTAACTGAAATAAACCTTTTCTCCTTCACTTGTGGGTGTTGGGTATTTTGTCCCAGCAAGGAAAAGTATCTATGTCAGTTTGCATGTATTTTTGTTGTCATGTGATACTTATTGTTTGATGAGTGGCTTCTTTTATTTAATGTTTCATTTAATGTCTTCTTTTTAACGAACTTCTTATGTTGCAGAATGACTTATTCTCTTACTTTCAGTGACTTTTATATCATTCATATATGTAACGGTGTCTTCATAATTGTCATTCCTACTGTGTACTTAGGACTATGCTTCGCACCTCAAAAGATTATCTTTCAGATCTGATAATTCAGTGAGGAGTGAGCTCTATGTAGCATTCATTTTACACTTGAGGAAACCTAGCTCAAAGTTTCTAGGTTTTCATGTTGAATGTCATATCCATGGATGTATTAGAAAGGATCCCCACATGTTTCCCCTCCAGTGAATTATTTCTTGCCAGAATTCTTATTTATGAATACCTAGAAAAGATGGAAATGAAATGCCCATGTTGCGCAGTTGGACCATGTTTTAATGTTTTGGTAAAACGTATTTATATTGTAATGGTAAAATAGTCCTCGAAAACTTATTTACTCTCTCAATTTAACAGCGTAAAGTACAAATGTGGTTGTCAGGTTGCCTGGATTCCATCCTGAATCTACTACAGTCTCTATGTGCAATTTCTACGTCTCGTTCTCTTTATCTGTAAAATAATCTGACTTATTGTAGTGTAGTCAGGTTATATATCCTGTAAATGTTATCTTCCAGTGTTATTATTGCAAATTAATGATATGCCCCTAATATTACTTTCTCCTTAAAGTAAAATTAAATTGTAATCTTAAAGTAAATTGAAATATTCTATAGTTCATATATTCTTATTGATGTCTCTGTTTTTGGAACACTGAGCCTTGAATTGTGGTTAATGGGAGCTGCTTTGCCTGTGTCAGTCCTACTGGAAGTATATGTTTTCCTTCTATTTCTTCCAAATGTTTTTTTCTTTTTCTCATCCAAAATGTAGTACTGTAGTTTTTGTTGTTGTTGCCAAATCTTTGTTTCCCTCTTTTCTTCTTTCCCTTCCTTCTTCCCTTCTTTTCTTTCTTCCACCATCTCCTCACTCCTGTCCTTTATCTTTTCCTCCATCTTTTTGTCCCTTTCTCTCATTTTATTGAATCAGAATCTGCATGACTCCATAGGCATGTGCTATTTTAGGAGATGAATATGTCCTAGTTCTCTCTCTGGTCGGGGGGACACTAATAAAAGGGAGCACACCCTGGAATGGTAGAGCTGAGATGGAGGCCATCGAGGCGGCACACAGGACAGGGTGTTGGGACGACTTCTGGAACAAGTCACATTTGTGCTGTGAGCTGAAGGCTTAGTCAGAGAGAACAAGACTTCAAACTAGCATATAATTAATCATAACAAATTGGTCCCTTGGTGTTTTGAATAGCTTCTTAGAATTAATTAGATGGGTCAAATTTATTTTCAGAACTTTTCAAGGAAATGTGAACTGGCACTTGCTTTCTTTCTCATTGCAACAAGCAAAGGCTCTCTGAATCATACTGTTAACTTTAGAGCTACAGAGTTGGACTCCTTTCTAACAAATACTCACTGATAATATTTGCAGTATTCTGGTTTTCTACTGCCATGTCACAAACTACCTTGAAACTTTGTGTGTTGAAAGTGCAGTCATTTATTGCTCACATCTCTGTAGTTCAGGTATTTAGGCAGGCCTAGATCATCTCTGCTCTGTGAGGTCTGGGACAGCTCCACTGTCTGGCACTGTCACCCTGGGCTTGGCTGGGGCCTCAAATCCGAGCCTCCAGCCCCTCCCCACATGGTGTCTCATGAGGTCTCCTGGGACCCATTCATCTCATATGGCTTCTTTATTCCCTATCTGGACCTGACCTGAGATAGTGAGAACTGCATTCTTTCCATGTAGCCTTCCACATGGCTGCCCTGGGTTTCTGTACTTCATCCTGGTCCCTGGGATATTGGCCTTAGTGGTAGCTGACTTTTCTCAGATCAAGTGTTTAAGAGACCAAGCTGAAACTTGCAAGGTTCTATGACTTAGCGTCAGAAGTCAGGCAGCATCACTTCTGCCACATTCTTTTAGTGTCATAGCACTGGCCATGTGCAGTGTGGGAGCAGACCGTACAGAGCAGCAGTACTGGGAGGTTGGCTTGTTGGCTGTGTAGGGAGGCTGTGCTTACGTGCTGTCATGGTAAAGCTTTTGGAGTTGTATCCTATCAGTAGAGCTGTCTTTGCTTTCTCCAGTCCCTTTCCCTCATAGCTGAAAAAAATATCAGGAGCCTCCCCCAGGGAATGCAAGGAGATAAAGAGGTAGGTAACTGAGGGCACTGCTCAAAGGAGATGTCACTGTGTGTGTATGGGGGGTAGGTGGTAGCAGACAATGTTATGAACTGAAATATGGTTATTCTTGAAATATTATTACAGTGTAGGCTCAGAGTAGCTACTAATGCTGTAGGTTTACTTTTTAACAATTGTAAAATTAGATCTTGGGAGGATTTGTCGCTCTAATTGTGGTCATACATGTGATTAGAAAATTGACTAATTAAAATTACTTCATAGAATTATAGTAGGCCTGAGTTTCTACAGACTTTCCCAGTAACATGTTGGAATGGTAAATATACAAACAGGAGGAATTAGAAATACAATATTAGTACTGAGAAGAGCACCTGTATAATAGTAAACTCTTCGTTTTGTAAAGATGTGAGATACATACACCATAATATAGTATTGTGGAGTTTATTTTGGAGCATCCAATATGGAACATTCAACTTTTTATCTTAGCACTAGGCAGAGGCTATTCTGTGTATGGACTTTTAAACTTTGGTGGTCTTTGATCACTGTAACTACTTTCCTTATGAGCTATTTCCATATTTTCAAATAAATACTACTGTTGTATAAAGCATCTTGGTTCATACATCTTTGTATTTTATAGACAGGTATTCCAGCAGTAGATTTGTGTATCAGATGGCATGTGCATTTGTAATTGGTAGATGTTGCCCATTTCATTCTTCAAAAGACTGTTTCTTTTTCATTCCTACCAGCCAGGCATAAATGCCTTGTTTCCTTGTATTTTCTACATCATTAATGTTTGATATTTCTTACAATCTGTTTTACTTGTTTCAATTTTCCTATTTCTAATTATATATTTATCTTTACCAAGAAAAGTAAAATTAATGATTATAGTTAAATACCTAAGGTCAATGTGAAATTTACTGGAAATGTGAGGCCAAATATAAATACCATATGTAAGCCAGGTGTGGTGGTGCACACCTGTAATTCCAGGACTAGGGAGGCTGAGCAGGAGGATTGTTGCAAGTTTGAGGCCAGCCTGGGCTACAAAGTGAGTTTAAGGCCAGCCTGAACCACATAGTGAACCCTGTCCAAAAAAAATATATATATACACACACACACACACATACACACACCACAAACATAGTTTCAGAAAATAAATGTGTCACTTGAAGTATCATATTTGGAGAAATGCAGTTATGTACAAAATGTGAAGGATAAAGTTAGCAAAGCCCTTTTACTTTACATTGTAGTCATTTATGAATTCCCTAAAACTGAGTGCACATTTTATTAGTGCATATATACATTTTTCTGCCTAGAGCCCCTAGTTTTCATTAGATTCTTTTATGCAGTCTGTGACCCAAAAAACATTAAGAAGCACTGACCTAGATAATATTTATCACACATTTAACAAGGTTCTCTTCAAATCAGCTGGTCCAAGGTGTACTACACTTCAAGGGTAAGGGTGTCAGATGGTAGCTAATTCAGAGTCACAAGTTCCCTTCCATGTTAGCCAAGAACAGAGACAGTATCTCAGCTTCATCCTTGTATGCCAGTTTTACAGAAAATTGACTTTAAAAGATAATTTGCCCAATGAGAGTCTTGTGCAGGTAGTGGTAGAAGGAAAGCTTTCACACTTAGGAATCACCCTCTTCCTTCTGCTTGTTACTCCATAACACAATGACTGACTGCTGACTCAGCACTGCTGGGAGGGATTCTGCAGGGGGAAATGATTTCCCTAACTTGGCAATGTCAAGTCAGTGAAAAGGAGATCATACTGGGTAAGCTAGCCTAATCAGAAGCAGGGGAGCTACTTGGAGAAGAAGTTGAAGCAGTCATGGCCCTGAGTGGTATGTGCAAGAAGGCTGTGGTGTGAACCAGAGCTGGAAATGTGGAGTGGTTTCTAGCCAGGAAGACGAGGAGCAGCTTCAACTTTAGCATCAGAGTTGGCACTCACAAATTTGCTTCCCTGGAACTCTCCAGACCATTTGCAAAGGCCTCTCCTCTCATCCAGGTTCCCCTTGTAGTGTAGAGCTCCAGGGATGACCTGCACTTAGTGAGCCAGCATCTCCAGACTTGCTAACACATAAGAGTGTAGGACATATTCTCCTGGATGTGCACTGTGGCCTCAAGTGTGATCTCTGGGACAGACAATCCCATTTCAAGTTGAATAGGGAACCAAGTTCAGTGCCTTGTATGATCCTCTAGGCCTGGGAGTACTCACCTGAGTGTTTGAGGAAAGCTGGCCAGTGGGAACTGTGGCTTCACTTCTATGGTAGACTGCCTGTGATAGCAGATGGACAGAGTGTCCACAGACCCAGTCATGGCAGACAGTTGTCTTCAGGGAAGCCCAATGTGTTCTTTAAAAGGGCTTCTGTGTGATTAAGGCAGCCCTACCCTGTCCTCTACTGTTAGCAGATACCTCAAGGGGAGGTGTATGTGTTTATATAGATTTATACACTTGTGCATATATTTTGTTAACAGTAGTGAAATTAGTGGTGCTTTTTTTTAATATAATGCTGCTATAAAATTGAGCTGGTAAAATGATTACAAATTGGGTTGTTTGTATAACTAGAAAAACATTTATTGTTAATCAGACTAAATTTAAGTCAGTATTTCACTCTTTAGTCTAAACCCTGTCTGATCTCCAGGTTTTCACTTGTGTTTCCAGGGTACCCATATACAGACTACTGTTCTAGCCTTGCTCTTCTCTTCTCCCTTTGCCTTTTCGTGCTTCTCTTTTTTACTGGTTTAAAATACCTATTTTTTCACTTTTCTTGTTACTTTTTTTTTTTGAGACAAGGTCTCACTTTTCCAGGTTGGCTTTGAACTCACTCTGTAGCCTAGGATGGCCTTGTACTTGGTGGGATCTGCCTGCCTTAGCCTCCCAAGTGCTAGAATTACATGCATGCGCCAACATGCCAGGCTCCATGCTATGCTTATTTTAAGCTGAAACCATTCTTTAAGACCTAAAGTACTACTTGCTCTTACTTTTAAGTCTTTAGAGACAAATTAGCTCACAGTAATCAGTTTTTTATGGCACTTGATATCTTTGCCTTTCCTTGGTCATTCACTGTGAACTTGGAAGTAACTTTGATAGGTGTGTATGGGTGGTGGAATGACACAAACATGGGCTAGGATTCCAGTTACCATTTGTGTTCATTCTGTGATAATCTTTATCATAATGGTGTTAGGAGAATTATGACAATCTTTGTCAAGCCTTACCTAGAAAATTAGAGGAATGGACGAAGTCGTGTTTTCCAAAAGGGGTTGCCATTCTAGCTTTGTTGATTTGGAGACAGTGGAACAGGGCCCAGGAATATGCATGTTAGCAGGACCTGAGTGATTCTAAACATATACAGAAATTTGACACCCTTGCGTAGCTCTTTAAGCCCTATCATACTGCCATCACTATTTGATAGTGTAGGGCACCCTTGCTCTAATGATCAGCTAACATTTACAGATAAAGATCCTGTATCTGTTCATGCTTTTTCACCTGAGAACTCAAATAAAACCAGTATTTTGAATTTTGGACAATACATGTATGGGAGAGCATAAGAATTATACATATCCAAGGAACCATTTCTAGGTAGAGATGGTGGGAATTCAGTTGAAATTATATCTGTTTAAACATGAGCTGTATTGCTTTTTGTTGGCTGCTTTTAGTTTCTTTACAAAGTTATTTTTAAACATTTTTCATGTTTTCTGATTTGGCAGGAATTATTAGTGATTGGAGGAAAAATTATTGCAGAAGTTTGCTTTCATTGTACTACAGAAATCATATCATTTCATTTATAAGCACTTGAAAGATGAGATGTTCTATTTGTCTTAATTGATGATGCACTAGTTTTGTAGTGGGACTATGATTTAAAGTGGCAACAAAACCTTCTGTAACTCCTATATTTTTAATCATTTCCTTTTCAGAAGCTCTCTTTGCATTTGACCTTTTGTTAATTAGGGGGAGATTTAGTATTAACAGAAAACTGAACAAACAAACCTGTTCATTAGTAGGGAAAGTTTCTGGGTTGAAGCCTATGTATTACTCTTGAAACACCCTAATGTTTTTCTCAGATCTTTCTTAGTAGATCTCTTACGATTTTGTAGAAGTCTACCCTGGTCATCAGTTGCTAGTAGTCACTCTTCTGGCAATGCACAGTGGCACATGCCTGTAGTACCTGCTACTTTGGGATCTGAGGCAGGAGGATCACAAGTTTGAAGCCAGCCTGGAGAACTTAGTGAGGATCTGTTTTAAATTAACATGATCACTTTGGCTTGAACCACTGGTGGTTAGCCCTTTAATATCAGACAGTGGAATTTAAATCAGACAACATAGTGAGGCAAACACATTACAGCCCCATTGTGAATATGTTAGATAGGATAGGGGATGTAGTTTAGCGCTTGAGTACCGCTTGGTTTAATCCCCATTACTGCCCCCCCCAAAAGCGAACATGTGTATTTACACATACTATTATAAGTATATTATCTAAAAAATACACCTATTGTGTGCCTAGACTGGGTTTAAGTCTATTTTGTTTGAATTGCATCATCATTTAAACTAAGAAGTGTTAATTTCTATTATTTTTTCAAAACTAACTTCATTTTTGTTTTTGGGAGGAGAAACAAGCTCTGTCCCATCTTGCCCAATTCCTGGTTTGCTTTTCCTTACACATACTGTTTTTTTTAAGACAGATTCTGCCTAGGCAGTTCAGGCTGGTCTTGAGCTCACTTTGTACCTCAGGCTGGTCTTGAACTCACAACAGTCTTCTGCCTCAGCCTCCGGAGTGCTAGGATTACAGGCATGCGCCACCATGCCCAGCTCCTTATACACACTGTACATTCAAATAATTGTTGCTTTATGTCAGCACAAATTTCACAGAATTATGTAATATTTTATTGTTTTGTGTGCGGTAACATAAGCTTAACAAAGTTTGTGTGTATATGGTATGACTTACAAATAGTTTTTCAGGCCTGCTAAAATGAGATTATATGGAAAAGTAAGATTATGACCTTTTATGACCTTTTTTCCCTCTTAGATCCTTTTAATTGTTAACATAAAGATCTAGGCTGAGAAGTTTGTGTTTTTTTTTTTAAGAGACCAAAAAAAAAAAAAGAGAGAGACCAAAAAAACCCCAATAAAAATGATACAGAATTTTTTAAAGTAGTTGCTTCGATTACCAGGTACAGGCATGCAAAATTGATCAAACAATATGAGCTGAGAAGTTTTTCTCATTTTCATGGTTTTACACTTGATAAATACCATAGATTCGAGCATAATGTTTATAGCTAATCTTCGAGGGTTATTAAGGTCATCCCAGCTAGTCTCAGTTATCTGCTTTCCTTAGCACCTTTAAATCATAGAATATGAATAAATTATACGTGCTTCTTCACTGTTCACACCATTATTTCAAATTATAAATTACGCATATGTCCAGATGTTCTGTGGCCATTAGTTTTATGATTCTTAAAATCCTAAACCTTAAACTAGCAAAACTGATTTTTTTGTTGCAGAAGTTTTTTGGGGGGGGGCGCTAAAGACTTTCTTTTCCATAATAATACATAATACCCTTTTGAATGCTCCTCTCCTGCACTTTCTGTGAGTGTTCTTATGTTCTATGTTACTACCAGATAATATCTGTATATACTATATGATTTCCAAATTCATACTGTTGAAATTATTTGCTTAACCCAACACCTGTGTTTTTAGTTAACCTGACTTTTCCACATGGATGTCCCTTAAGCATCTCAAATTTAGTATATTAGAAACTAAATTCATTATGTCTTTTTGTGGCTTTATATGGTGATACAGTGCATGTAGCAGCTTATGTTTTCTTAATGACAAAGTATATTGATTAATATTTTTGAAAATGGTATTTTCAATGTCTTGAAATTTGAAAACTCTTATCATTTTTTTCAAAATACCATTGCTTAACTACACAGAAATGAGTGATATGTATATGCTCTGTTAGTGAAGGTATACATAACACAGACAAAACAAAGAAGAAGTAATTTAAATGTTGGCCTAGACAAATTGTTTTATGAATGAGGAATAGCAATAATAGTTTTCATACTAAAATGTAACAAAATTCCTATAGGCAAATTGCTTTAAATTCTTTTTTGATAGGTCATAAATTATGTTTTATATAATTTGAATATAAGGCAAACTAGGCTGTCAGTGCTCTTGGAAAAATTTGTTTTAAAATCCTTATTTTTAAATTAATTAGGAGGTAAATTGATTTTAAGTAAGTTTTCTAAAATGCATTGGTTTTGGTTATGTTACACTATAATGTGTAAATATACCCTATTCTGTCATATGTAAAGACACTATGTACTGAGAAGAAAAAGGCTTATATTGATGACACTGTCCTAAGAATTTTTATTTACTTAAGGAGTCTAATACTTTTATTTTAGTTTTGAGACAGGGACTTACTATATAGTGTAGGCTGCTCGTGAATTTGCTGTGTAGCACAGGCTGCCTTTGAACTTGTGATGATTGTCCTGCCTTAGCTGTCCTAGTGCTGGGATTACAGGAATGTACCACTATGCTCACCTAAGGGTCTTTAATACTTAGATAATTTAAATATATTGGTGAATATGTGCCTAAAATGTATTTAGATCATCATTGATTACATAACATTTTCACTTCAAAGATGTTCATATGAGAAACATCTGCGCTAGATGTGGTGAAGTTGTGTGTTCTGAATCTGGAGGGGCACTTGGGAGAGTGCTGTATGATGGGCGTTAGTGATGGTGATCACTAGGAGAAGCAAAGTAAGATGGGAAGGGGTTGGAGACTGGAATTTGGAGAAACATTAACATTTTTTGGAGTGCAGAAAGTTCTAAGGGGGGAGGGGTAAAAAAGACTGATGAGTAAGTAGAAGAGAACCCAGAGGTGGTTGTATTTAGGAAGCAATAAAACAAAAGTATTTTAGTAAGATACATAGCTGGTTATAATATGTCTTGCTAGACAAGAGGGAAGATGTGTGTTCATTACAAAGCTTGGAATTAAATGAATAGAACTAGTTGTTCTAAGGAAATGTGCATTTGTTTGCATAAATTTTGAATATTATATACACATAAAGTCAGACCAGGCAAATTACACTAGATTTTAGTCTATTTTAAGTTATGTTACTGTTAAATTTAAAATGTTACCATTCATTTGTTTCTACAAAGAAGTCAAAGAATAAAATAAACTAAGGTTGTAGTTTTTGTTTAATCATCTTTTACCTTTTTATGAAAATAATCTTAGTGAGTAATGGCCCCAAAAAGCTGAAATGATTCGATCTAAAGCTAACACATGCATGCAGTTTATGAGAAAGGTAGGAACTAGGTATGTTTTTAAACCAAGGTTCTGTCAGATCTCCCACAATACTCCTTTCTTCTTAAATTGAAGGTGATTACTTGATGGTAAGAACAATGCATAAAATCTTTTTCAAAATGTAGAGAAAAACTTACATATGTCTTTTGAATCCTTTCATTCTCAGCATGATATTTTTCACAACAACCTAAAATATAAGTACATGTGAGTATCAGTTTTACTGAATATGTCAAGTAGCTTCATATTTCAGAGTTATATGATGTTCTGTTTTTATTTTTAATAGAAAAAATGAATGCACCAAATCAGCCTCCACATAAAGACACTGGAAAAACAGTGGAGAATGTGGAAGAATACAGCTACAAGCAAGAGAAAAAGATCCGAGCAACTCTTAGAACAACAGAGCGTGATCACAAGAAAAATGTACAGTGCTCCTTCATGTTAGACTCAGTGAGCGGGTCTTTGCCAAAAAAATCAATTCCAGATGTAGATCTCAATAAGCCTTACCTCAGCCTTGGCTGTAGCAATGCTAAGATTCCTGTTTCTGTACCCATGCCTATAGCCAGAACTGCACGCCAGACTTCTAGAACTGACTGTCCAGCAGATCGTTTAAAGTTTTTTGAAACATTACGACTTTTGCTAAAGCTTACCTCAGTCTCAAAGAAGAAGGACAGGGAGCAAAGAGGACAAGAAAATACATCTGCTTTTTGGTTTAACCGATCAAATGAGCTTATCTGGTTAGAGCTGCAGGCCTGGCATGCAGGAAGGACCATTAATGATCAGGATCTCTTTTTGTATACAGCCCGTCAAGCCATCCCAGATATTATCAATGAAATCCTTACTTTCAAAGTTAACTATGGGAGCTTCCCCTTTGTTAGAAATGGAGCAAGTTTCAATGGTACTTCAGGAGAAGGGCCATGCAAAGCCCCTTACAGAATAAACAGTGTGGGTTACTCTACTTATCATGAGCATCTCCAGCGCCAGAGGGTCTCATTTGAGCAGGTAAAACGGATAATGGGGCTGCTAGAGTACATAGAAGCACTTTATCCATCGTTGCAGGCTCTTCAAAAGGACTATGAAAAATATGCTGCAAAAGACTTCCAGGACAGGGTGCAGGCACTCTGTTTGTGGTTAAACATCACAAAAGACTTAAATCAGAAATTAAGGATTATGGGTACTGTTTTGGGGATCAAGAATTTATCAGATATTGGCTGGCCGGTGTTTGAAATCCCTTCCCCTCGACCATCCAAAGGTAATGAGCCAGAAGATGAAGGCGACTACACAGAGGGAGAATTAAAGGAGTTGGAAAGTAGTATGGATGAAAGTGACGAAGAACGCATCTCTGATCCAAAGGTAGCAGAAATCAGGACGTCCACAGACAATAGTTTGGGTGTTCACTTGCAAGACTGTGCATCCAAGGAGCTTGAGAGGCTCGAGTGTGAAGAGGATCCTGTGGGCTGGGGAGCCGCAGACTATAGCACAGAAGCAGGCTTCAGTAAACATTGTCTGACTTCCATTTATAGACCATTTGTAGACAAAGCACTGAAGCAAATGGGGCTAAGAAAGTTAATTTTACGACTTCACAAACTAATGGATGGTTCCTTGCAAAGGGCGCGTATAGCACTGGTTAAGAGTGATCATCCAGTGGAGGTAGGTTTCAGTAGACTAAAGTATTAAGATGTCCTTAGATCCATTATTTATTATAAATTATTACGTGTTGGTTATTTTAAAAACATTTTTATTCATGTTTGCAAAAATGTGTACATCTGTTGTGGGGAATCAGTACATGTTTGTAACACTAATTAATTCCCTTTATAATATGGTTCCACTCTCTTCTGTCCTTATTCTCTCCATCTTTTGATCCCCTCTCCATTTGAGAAAGACCTGCCATCTTCTTCTGACTATCTTTTATTTTGCTCTTTATTTATGTTTTGAGTTTCTCACATGTGGGAAACCCTGCAATAGTTAAGCTTTTGTGTCAGTGATGGACTCAGAATGCACCCAGTTTCTTATGATGACTCAAGTTTGGTCTTCATGGCAGAGTAGTGTTCTATTGTGTATGAATACTGCATTTTCTTTATCTGTTGATCTGTTAATGCACAAATAAGCTGCTTCTAAGATTTAGTGATTTATGTGCTGCTATTAACATGGGAATGCATGTATCACTGTAATTGATTTAACTCTTTGGAAGATACCTAGAAGGGGAATAGCTGTGTCAAATGGAATTTCTAGTTTTAGTTTTTCAAGGACTTTCCATGCCGATTTCCATAGTAGTTACACTAGGTTATTATATACTTTCATATCTTGTTATTTGTAAGTCATAAATGGCAGTCATAAATTGCATATTTAATCATTTCAATATAAGGTACTATGATAAGTGGATGTATGAACTATGAAATATAATGAATTAAATGCAAAGTGGTGTGTGCAGGGAAAAAGTTCAACCATAAAAATAGAGAGTGGAGAAGCAGAAGTCAGGTATAAATACAGAGAGAAGAAAGCCACGATTGTGGATGACCACCGGCTGAGGAGGAGTCAGTAAGAGAGTCAGCATCACACTCAGGTATTTCTAAGTGAACATGGTGCCCCAGGTCACAGATAAAGCTTATATTTTGTGAAATAGCTTACTCCCATTTGAGTAGCACGTCCAGTTTTGGTTAGTGTATTTTGAAGAGATCTTATGAATTGTAGGGGAATATAAAAATGAATAAAGGGAAAAAGTGTACTCTATTTAGGATGATTAACGATTTCAGGGTAGATGATAGAAATTTAAGAACAATCTTTATTAAGTGTGTGTTTTGATATGTGAAGATTTTGGAAGCCTCATGTCCACTAGAGAAAGCAGCTTGAAAACAGCACAGCTTTGATATAGATAGCCAACACTCTGAAGTTCCTCAGAAACACTCTGAAGTTCCTCACTGTCAAGGGTGCCAAGACTAGAAACGGGTATATGGAGGGATGTTCGTTTTCTGGAGTCCAGAGTAGTACAAGCTCTCTTTAGCTTCTGCTAAGTCTGTATCTTCCATCTGCTGGAAGTGAAAGCCCTCAGTCCTGTGAGAGCCCTGTGTACCTGTGTTAGTCTGCAAATTCCATATTTTACCAGCCATATACATATATCCACATGTACTTGTCATTTTAATTTTTAAAATTTCAGCTTATTATGTAATCTGACTTGCTTTGGAGTGAGAAACAATAAAACAGAAGGCATTAAAAGTGGAAACATCTAAAGAGACTCAGTTTGCAAGGTTATGTGTATTCCTGTGGGCAACTTGTTAACCTTTCAGAACATGGGGGCCAAATGGCCACGTAAGTGTAGCAAGGTCTTTACTAGGTGAGCTGACACTTTGTAGTCATTCTTAATAGTATTTTAGCTTCGTGAATTATCTGAGTCTATGTACATTGTTTTATTAAATCAGGTTTAGCTTGTTAGCTTTTTCTCCCTTTTAGTTCCTGAATCACTAAGGTTTAATCATAGTGCAGTTTCAGAAACAACAGAACAAAACTATAGATATGTTTTAAGGGTTTATCATGTATTTCAAATGGTGAAACACTTTTGTATAGAGTTTTGGCTAGAGTGGTTTAATTCCATGCAGACATGTGGGCAAAACAGGATTGATGCTTAATTTTTATTTTAAAGCCTAATTTTGAATTAAAATGAAGAACTGGTAGTGTGATATCATGGGGGGAGCTGAGGAGGAAGCTTGGAGATGGTAGCGCACTTGCGTAGCATATGTGAGGCCCTGTGGTCAGTACCCAGTACCATCACTGAGATGGGGAGGGACAGGTGGAGGGAGGGACGGGGAGAGAGATCTGCATTTTCTGTTTCAACTCATGTTGAATGATGACAGTTTGCCCATGGTTTTGAACTCCCATCAAAGCTGTGTTTCTTTGTTTGACTAATTGAGATTTAATGAAAGTCATCTTTGTTAGAGAAAAAGTAGCAAATTCTTGTTTAAAGCTTACAAAGTGTATGAGTTGAAGGCTGTTTATTTAGAATTATCTATAGATTGTTTGCTTTTCAGAAAATGAACCACAGAAGCCCCTGTTGTTTTTGGTTTTGGTGTATAAAATACTAAGTGCTTGTCACATAGTGAAAGTACCAGCTAGAGTAGGCATTCTTCTGTACTGTACTGGAGATTAGTTTAAACTAACAAACAGTGAGACTCCGAAGTGAAGATTTTGTTGTTATTCCCATTTCAGGGCCATAATACCTGAGTGTGTTGCGTATGCACACTCCCTTCCTGGATTTATTTTGTTTTGTTGGTTTACTAAGTACATCAGAGAAAGCGCCACAATTTTGAAGTTCCAATAACTGGGACCATTCCTTGTGTCTGGTCACTGCATAACTTTGTAAATGACTTAATCTTTTTGCTTATGAGTCCTTTTGCTGGTAAAATACTCAGTTGTGCCTACCTACATCATAGGGTTGTTCCTAAGCCGGAAAAAGTACAGTATCAGTATAAATGATAAAGCAGGATGGATTAGTTTCCAAAGTTCACTTCGTTTTGGTGATATTGAAAAGACAGTCTATAGAAACAATATTTTAAACAAGAGAATCTCAGGTTATCATATAAAAGTAAAACTTAATCTGTGTAGCTAAAATAATATCAGCTAAAGGGTTTCTTTTTGTTTTGGCAGCAGGGGCAACTTAACATAAGGGGGTAAAAATAAGACCCAAGGATGCTCTGAAGTGTTTTTCAATGCTTTCTCATTAATTTTCTAAGTTTTACTCACTTGCTGTGGGAAGCTCCCCTCCCCCCGTCTTTTTGTTCCTTTTTATTTCTCTCATGTTAATGTAACCTAAATTCCTAGGGTCTGAGTGTTAACCTCAGCTCTTAGGGATGAATGAATATGTCTGATACCCATTTCTTAATATTACCTGCTGGTCTCCCTGTGATAGGACGAGAAGAACTCCAAATCGTGCTCCTTTTCTGCTTGTACAAGTAGATACTGCCTGTGTGGTGATTCTTTGCAACCTTCCTAAAAATTCATAGGCATCATTTTAGCAGTGTTGTAGTGCCCAGGTGTCCTTCACAGCAGTGACTATAGATAAGGTTGGGTTTTGTAATGTTATTTACAGTTCAGTTTTAGCTTAAAAATTAAAACTATAGAAATATATAAAAATATATCCTTAATATTAAAGCTACCTATCATAATTACATTTTTAAATAAACTTTTTACTTTGAAATAATTTTAGATGTACAGAAAGTTTACAAAATTAGTACAGTGTTCTCTTATATTCTCCAAATAGCCTCCCCTAACACTTGACTTCTTAAATTTGTACATTCTTAAAAGTAATATATATTAACATCAGTATAAAATTCTGTTAACTACAGAGTATTTGATTTCCTGATTTTTCCATTACTTCCTATTTCTGTCCCAGGATCTAGATCTCTGCATTTGGATTTATTTTCTTATGATGGGATTTGGGTAATGGGCTTGAGGATGAGGGTCACAGAATCAAAGTGCCCTGATGCGTTGCACAATTGCTGTAGCTGTGACCCATGACCACTTGCTTAGGATGGTATCTGCCAAGCTTCTGCAGAAAGTACCATCTTCTCTTTGCCATGGTACTCTTTTGAAGTGAATCATCAAATGCAGACTATGATAGGATGAAAAGAATCACTCTACACTTGTGGGAGCAGGGCAGGACAGTACCCAAATTCTGTATGGAAGATTCTCCTCTTCTCCTCTGTTTAGTCAATCTTTTTTATTAAGAGGGCTTCAAATACTGATTTTTTACTTTGAGTATAATCCGGTTGTACCGTTACTTACTTCGCTACTCAGGCTCTTCTTCTAGCTACAGGAGCTGTTTGAGTAGAACACTGCTATTCTCTTTTGTGTTAATTTGCTTTTTTGTTTGGCTTTTAAGTGATATCTTATTTTAAGCCACTACAAGGTACTCCAGGCTTGTCCTGTCTTCTCACTGTTCCAGTCCAGCGAGTAGTACTGGGAGGGAAGATGTGGGCACTAGCTGTTGGTTCCTGTTGGGATGTCATTGCTTCTGGGGGCTCTCAGTGACATGGTGAAATCTTGGATGATGTCTTCTAATTCAGCCGTGCTCCCAGGTCAGTACTCTATTTGCTTTTTATTTCGGTGTGCCTGTAACAAATGTGAGTTCATGATGTTGTCTCTGGCTCTAATCCAGCACCACAAAACTCATTCTCATCTTGCCCTTATTTGTAAGTTTCTCTTTGAGAAATTCAGCTCCTCTTACATGTTTATTCAGGCCTAGTACACATGTAGTATAGTTTCAAAATTAAAACCTAAATATACCAATGAGGAGTAAATGTACAAGCTAGAGCGCAGTGTGTGAGTACACTTTGTGTTTAGTCTTACAGTGTGTAGTCAGTTCACTTTTCCAAAGTGGCTTAGGGAATGCCTTCCCTTATTCGTCAGTGATGCTATTTCACAGCATCTGTGGGAGAGTGAGACTTTTCTTCAGTCTGCGTACCATCCCAGCACAGCCCCCATTTTCACTCCTCAGCCCCCACAATGTCTTGCTTGATGTTTTAAAATTTATACTCTTGTATAGGTTTTTGGGTTTGTGCAGTTTAAATAGTCATAAAAATATATATTATAGGTTGTGATAAGGTTATGCTCATTTTTTGCTTTCTGTGGGAAATTCATATTTTCAGAAGAAGAGAAAGAAAATGAGTATGTTATTGTAATTTTTATCATATATATTACCTCAAATACAATAAGATGTTCTGGTTAACTGAATTGCTTTTTCTAAAATTGGAAATGACCATATAATTATGACAAGTTTAGTGTCCAATAAACTACTGTCTGTCATTGGAGCCAAAGAAAAAAATAGGCTTTTTTTTTAATCTAAAAAGTACAAGAAATCTTGAAGAAGTTGTCCATTATAGTTAGTGGACAGAGCAAGTGGAAACTAGGAAATATGTGTTAACAACTATCACTTAGTGAGTCTTACCATTTGCTGGATTCAGCAACTCTAGGAGGTGGTCATATTATTTCTACAGTTTACAAATAAGGAGCCTGGGGCAGTCAGGGTTTACTAGAGAAACAGATATAACACAAGATAGACAAATGTATAAGAAATTACAAGTTTGGGTTACAATGATCAGTCACAGGGTTGGATGAGGAAGTGTGCAGAGGGTGTCTGCATGCTGAAGATTGAAGAGCCCAGCCCCGGGCCTGGAGCTCACCGCAGTGTCCGTGCAAGTCCGTATCAAAGGGCTGATGGGTCTGCGATGGAATGCTGAAGAATCTATGACGAAGGCTGGAGAGCCAACACCAGAAGGCCAAAGAGTCCCAGGCAGAAGCCGAACAGTCTGCTCCAGAAGCCAGGAGACGACCAAGCTGAAGGGGAAGACTGGAGCTCCTCCGAAAAACCAGCAGCCGGTCCTTCCTCAATTCCTTTTTTTTTATGTAGTCTACCTGCTGGGGGGCAGGGGAGGGGGGTCCTCTACACCCACATCCTCTGCATGCCTTCCTCTTGCACAGGTTTAGGATGAATACAAAGTAAAGCACCCTGGCTCCCTTCTGAGTCACATAGTTAACCTTCTAAACTTCTCAAAGTAACACAATAAACAACATCCCAGAAGGGTAAGGGCATGTCCTTTTTACCCCAAGATGTAGAACTGCTGAATTACTTAGCCAAACCTCTAGACTCCCCAAGTTGACACAAGGTATCATCCATAACACTGGGTTAGAGGAGATAACTTTGCAAGTCACAGTGGTATGGCACTGCTAGATGGATTCAAACCTAGAATTCTAGGGTACCAGACTTCAGACAATGCTCTTAGTTTTCTACCTGGCCTGCACATCAGCATTGCCCATGCACCTTTAAAATGTGCACGCCTTTGTGTTTCTTGGATGCAAGGCAAATCCAAATATCCTGGCATAGGACTGAAGATGGACTTTTTAAAAAGAATGACATTTCAAACAAATCTGTACTGTATGTCTCATATAGAGCCAGGCCTGCAGCAGTGCATTTCTGAGTCGGCCACTGGAGATACCGGTTTGACCTCAGTATTCCCTCTGCCTTTGCCTTCAAGATCTATGCTTACTATCTATTAAAGTTAACTTTTGAGTTGCTCCAGTCATTACCTGTCTGATTTCATACATACCATTAGAAGAACATTTTATTGAGTGACATACTAGCAAGTACACACGTGCTCATTTGCTGAGAGGTTTTCTTTTTTCATTTTAAACAGAATAGTAAAAAGAAGAACAATAGTAAAATACCAACATTACAAACATAAACAAAACAAAGCAAGAGCATTAAAAATGATGTAGGGTTTTAAAACAAAATGATAGGGATTGGCAGTGGTTGTTATAGTGGAACAGTTTTCTGAAGCAGACTTACTTGAGGGAAATTGGAATTTTGCTACATTGTTTTGAGTTGGTGAGTCACCTCAATCAGACCTGATGTAAGATCAGAGTAGGACAAAAGTCATCAGCTTTCAGTAGAGAACTGCATCCCTTGTAGCAAAACTGAGACTTGATGTGAAGACTAGTAGCTAGCATTAACTGAACACTTGACATATAACTAGGGGAAGAAGAAGGGTCAGGGAACTTAGTTAAATTAAACATCCAGTAAGTGGCAACATCCGAGTATGAACTGAGAACTCTGCCTGAAAAGCCATGCATGCTTTTGACAGTGTACTACCTCCTACAGTTACAGTTGGTCTCACACAGTATTTGGGGATGGTGTACACTTGACTTAGGGAGGGACTGGGATTTGAAAGTGGAAAGATTTCACGTAAAAATCTGGATTTTTGATTCTGCTTGAAATATTGGGAGGTCTCTAATACTGACTGCACATTCCCACATAGTAGTCACTGGTTAGAGCTGAGTGGTGTGCATGCTCCATTTTCCCCAGTATTTTTTAGAGTTGCTCTAGTGCACCCATGTATGTTGCCTACCTATCCTCTGGGGATTTCATTTAGGGGTGAGACCCTTAGTACAGAATAGTAGCACGGTTCTGAATATAGCTCAGTGGTTGTGTGCTTGGTTAGTCACCTTGCTTAGTCACCGGTGGTTATGTGCTTGGTATGTTACTTTAAGAAAATGCCTCAGATAATTAACTTATAAAGAAAAACACTTATTTTGACTCATAGTTTTGGCATTTCTACTCCAGGGTCAGGTGGGGACCCAGTTGCTTTGGGAGTGACTAGTGTATAGTGCAAACAAAACTTCTCACATCATGTCCAGGAAGCAGAAGAGAAAGAAGTGGCCTGAATCTCACAGACCCTTGTGGTGCAGGCCCATTCCTCACAGTGATCTGAGGTCCTCCCTTAAACCCATTCCTCCTACAGGGCCACAGTGTCTCCTAGTAGTGCCAACCTGGGGACCAAACCTTTAGCATATGGATATTTGGGAAACATTTACCCAAACCATGGCAATTTTATAGAAGTTTAAAATTTATGTCTGTTACTATTTTATGATTATGTTGTTTTATGTGTGCTCATGTTTTCCTTACTGCTTTTACACAGTTTAAAATTTTCTTTTGTTACAAAAAACTAGCAAACTTGTAAAAGAATAATTCTGTGAACCATCATAAAGCTATATCCAGGCACACAGTTATCAGGTTATGGCCAGTATCTGTAAGCACTCGGCATCTTCCTCTTACCATTTGGAGAAAACCTTAGATATCCTCATTTTATCCATTTCAGTATCTTTCTCTGAAAAATGAGGACTTGATTTATTTTTATTTAATTGTAGTATGACTATTTAATACAAGATCTACCCTACTAACAGATTTTTACAGTGCTGTATTATCAATAAGAGGACTTGTTTGAAAAATATAACCACAATACCATTATTACTTATAAAATACTGTATAGCAGTGATTCCTTGATATAAAATAACAAGTTACTATTCATATTTCCATTGCCACAATTATTCCTTTTAAAAATCTTTTTTTGTTTCAGTTTGTGAGTTATATCCACAGAATCTAATTTTGTAGTCTTGTAAAATCTGTAGGTTTTGCTTTGCCCTTTTGGTCATATATTTTTGGAAAAACAAGGTCATTTACCCTGTTGGGTCTCCCACTGTCTGAAATTTGATGGTTATACTTGGACCTTTAGAATGTTTCTGTTTTCTCCATGTTCTCTGGAATGTGCTATAAACCTGAGTAGCTTGATCAGATTCAGCATTCCTTATTAATTGACTGTGTTAACACTGCTGTCTCAGGGCTCATACGGTGTCTTTCATGATGTTAGTAGTAGTTGATGACCATAGCCTAGATTCTTTAATTCATTAAGGGTTGAAAGTGCAGATGTTCTTATTCCTTTCTGCTTTACTTAACCTCCTTCATTTATTACCTTCACGTATTATATATGCTGTAAGAAGAAGCTTTCTCACTGGTTATTTGGTTAATCAGTGGAATAGTTGAACAGGAGCAACAAGATGAGTGTGCTTGATTCTTTCCCTGTGGTCACCATTTTTCAAAATAATGAACTGGTTTATTATGACTGATTGGTATTTTTTTCTTATGAATTTAAGCATTCAACATGTCAGTCCATTGAAGTCACTATTACAGTCTGCTCAAGTAGTTCTTGTTGCCATTGTTGACACCATCCTGTTGCTGGACAGTGAAAGCATATTTAAGTTAGCCTGAGTCCTTTTTTCATAGCCCTGCCTCTAGAGTAGTCTGTGAGAGCTTCTTTGCTTTCTGGTATAACAATCTGTTTTAGGCTTATATCTTCCAGATTGAGAATCATATATTTTCAAGGAGCCCTAGTTCCTTTTACTGAGAAATAGTATTCCAGGATCATCACCTAGGCACTAGCATTCCTCACTGCAATTGAGTTCACTGCTTTAGTCCTCTTCAGTGGATAGAGTTACATAGTGCAACACAATTTCATATGGCTACTTTGAGCTCAAATTCAGGACTCCAGATTCATACTCAGTCTCTTCTGACTTAATCTGTACATCATCTCCTTTCTTTTATACTGAGAATCTTGGTTTATTAATGATAGTGTTAAAGTGTATCTGTACAGTATTCTAATATACACACACAGCAATCTCAGAATAACACCACCAGCAATATAATTACTAAAAAGCAGTTTGCTTTTGGTTTTGTTCATCTTCAAAGTGTAACTCTAGCAATATAAAATGAAATTTCTGTGTTTTTAAGACATTTGGAATATTTCTTCTCATGGTTATGCCACTAACTAGATATCCAATTAGATGCTTTTGGTTACTATTTTTAAATAATAAAGCTTTATTGAAATATAATTCATATATCATGATATTCACCATTTAAAATTATTCATTTAAATTAGTAGTTTCCTATTTTTAGAGTTGTGTGGGGATTTTTATCATCCCTGGAAGAATTCTTGTACCATTTAGCTGTTGCATCCAAAATTCCTCTGAGCGCCATACCTAATCTATGTTTTGTCTCTTGGTATTTGCCTAGTCTGGACATCTCGGATAAATGCAGCTATCTGTGTATGGTCTTTTGTGACTGGCTTCCTTCACTCAGTGTAGTGTTTTCAAGGTTCGTTCATGTTGTAGTACAGCGCTTCATTCTTTATTATGTCCCCATAACGTTTTGTTGTATGGCTGTACCACATATTTATCCGTTCATAGATTATTTTTTTTTAATTTGTTTTTTAAACTTATCTTTTATGAGACTTACATAAAATATTTGTTTTTTAAAAATTTGGAATAGTATAGTTTCAAAGACATCTAGGTTCTCAAATAGGAATAGTTTTAGTTTTTTAGAAAATTTATCTTTTCATCTTTAAAGTGCCAGGGAATCTTTTCACTTTAAAAATTTTAACATAGCTGTTTTGAGATACACAATTTTGTTTACTTTTAATATTAATATGGATTTATTTTCCCCCTTTTTAGGATATCTTTATATTGATATATTTCCGTATCTTTATCTATTCTCAATTTTGGATGTTATATTTTATTTTCCAATTTTGGAATTACCCCTTTATTCTTTTGAAGTGATATTCATTTGAAGTTATTTTCTTTTACTTCCAATGAAATGCTAAGGTACAGCAGCCCTTTCTTTGAAGATTCTTTTTCATTTGTTTTGACTCAGGATCTCACCATGTTCCCCAGGCTGACTTTGAACTTGTGACCCTTTTGCCTCTGCCCAGAGTACCTGAGATGACGGGTGACTACCACAAAGCCTGGCTTCTTTCTACATTTGATAGTTGTTACAGTGTCAGGTCCTATAGCTTTATTATCATCACTGTGGTCGTCATTATTTTCTTAGAGTGTGACTTGAGCCCCAGGGTCTTATGCTGAGCTACGACGTCCCTAGCCCATTTTTATTTTGAAGCAGGGTCTTGTTAAGTCTCTTCAGTTGAGCTGGAACTTGTATTTCTTCTGCCTTAGTTTTCCAGAGTGCCAGGATTATAAGCGTGCACTCCCACAACTGCCTCATACAGCCGTTATTCGCAGTGTTGTCTTACCTATTCTGATCATTTAGTCTTGGTTTTACAGGGGTGTGTGTGTGTGTGTTTGAATAAAGATTTATATAGAGATGAAAATAATAGGTTTTGAATTTTTGTTAAGAGACTCATTTAGTTCTGTATCCCAATTTCTTGGGTCATTTTTGTGTGACACTTAACCTTTAATAGATTCTTTAGTGAGGGCTCATTGCCTGACTTAGATACACCTAACAGTTTACAACATTTATACTTTAAAGTCTGTTTGGCTACCTGTAAAATCTTTGTCTTGTACTTTCTTGCCTTTAACGAATTTGTTCTTTTTCTCTTTTTAGCCTGAAGCGTTAGGTTGGAAAGTTTGCCAATGTGATTCTTTTTGTCCACTTATAAGAGCCTTGGTTTGCTGAATACCTAAAAGATTGTTCTTTCTTTTTCTTTAAATTCTGCTAGTCTTATGTGGTGTTTATTTTTCCAGCTTGATATTTTTTAATACACGGTGTGCACTTTCATTACTAGTTCTGAGATTGGCTTGTTTTTTGTTAGTCTTTTTTCTTTTTTAATTTCAATTAGATTTCTTAACACTTTCACATTTTTGAATTTTATTAGGTTGAATTACTTTGGGAACCGCCACTTACGTTTTGTCTACTTTGCCTGTCTTCTATGTTACTTCCTTTCAGATCTTTTTCTTCTTCTCTTCATATCTTTGTATTTATTTTGGTTAATAAAATGTTCTTCTGTTTAACCTTATAGCTCTGTGTGAAAGCGTTATCTATTCTGTTTATCTGCTATTGTTTCTTCTGGTTTATTTTTGAAATAATTTAAAAGTTCTTAAAAGTTACCACATCATGCTGTTCTTTTGTATTTTCTAAGATTTTCTTAATCCTTTAGCTCCTTAAAAACGGACTGCAGTTCTCTCAGCTCACCAGATGTGTCTTACCTGCTTTCATTGTCTGTGGGATCATTCTACTCCCTCTTTTCTCTTTGCTTATAATAGCCCTGTGTTAGGTTCTATCATGGTCCTTCTTGTTGCTCATTTTAAAACATGATGCTTATTTTCATGAACTTTGAAGAGAAGAGTTATGTAAATGTTTGGATTATGACTTTGAGCTCCCTGAGAAGTGTGCAGTCTCCCCATTTGGATTCTCTTCTGTTTAATTCTGTTATCCTTTACTGGTCAATTGGATTTCACTCCAGCAGCTTTCTTTTCTGCTATGACGTTTTGCCCTGACAGAAAATTTGGGGTGCTAGAATTAAGCATTTACAAGCTTAAACCACACCAGCCTCTGACTGTACTGCCAGCCCTTTGACATCACTCAGGAAACTGTGCCCGAACCACTCCCAGTCTCACTGGTGTTCTCAAGTAAATGTAGGGAGCTTTCTTTTCCTTATGTATTGATGGTTTTGAGATTTACCACTTTCCACACATAGGACCCCTGCACACTGCTGCTCTGTGTGGGTCATGGAACTCACTGTTTTCCCTCTGCTTGTTGGGTTTGTGAATATGCCTTGCCACCTAATGTTCTGTAGATGTGTCTCCCAGAGTGCTGGTTTTGCTGTCCTAGTTGCTCTGTGTTTTTATGGGGTGCAAGGGAAACTGCCTTCCCAGAATTCTTTTTTATTAGGTTGACCTATATTAAATTGCCAACATTTGATCATTTTCAGCTGACTAAAATGGCAATTTTATGTGTTTAGCCTAGTGTATTGCTCTTGGTTTAGGTGTAATACATTTGAAATCTCCTGAAAGTGTGTTTGTTCAATACATGCTTGATTTCCTGTAGCAGGCAAGAGTTTCTAAAATAGGTGTGTGATGTAAAATATGATTCCTTGCGGTGGTATGTGGTATAGTGTATCACATGACATAAACATGTAATTTAACTGCCTGTAACATTCTTTGAATAATTCATTATTTTCCAATTTAACCTGCTCCCTGCCTTTTTTGGTAACTAAACATTCAGAAGTAATTGAACATGTTTCTCTGTTCTTTTAATCTGTTTACTACTGTGCCAGTATTTTTATTTATTTATTAACATAGTTATCTTCGTTATAACAAAATCAATAAGGGATATACAAATTACAGAGGAGACAATAGGAAACCATCACTGGATGCTGTATTACATAGTGTTGACTTTGCATTTGTTAACACAAAAATAATAAAGGAAATACCAGATTACAGAGAAAATAGTAGAGGGTTACCACTGGATGTTGTACTACATAATGTTATCTTCATCTTTATTACTCAGTTATATAGATGATGGCTCGTTCAATTAATCAGTTTTCTCCACTTCACCACTGTTGTTCAGCCACCCTGTCAGTGATCTCACTGGTAAAAACTGCACTTTTGGTTTATTTACTCCCTCATGCTCTTACTTTGGGCAGAGGCTTGGCTGCTTCTAAATATGCTGTACATTATGTGGGTGTACACAAATTACTATGGCAGGAAGTGGAGAAGCACCCTTTGGCAATTCCTCACAGCCATCAAGTGTCCAGTGGGGTAGGAGGGGTTACACAGTGAACTGCTGGACTCTGTCAGTGCAACCACATCTATAGGCTCAGGCAAGTCTTCAGGGCCTTCCTGGGGACCAGGCAAAGTGCCTGGCACAACCCAGTGGCCGGGTGGAGCGCCTGGCATGCCCCGGGGGCTGAGTGGAGCTCGGGGGGCTGGGCAGAGTTCTGGGGGTGAGGTGGAGGACTGGCACACCCCGGGGGCTGGGCGGAGCGCCTGGCACACCCTGGCGGCTGAGCAGAGCTCTGGGAACGGGGTGGAGCGCTTGGCACACTCTGGGGGCCAGGCAAAGTGCCTGGCATGCCCCGGGGGCTGAGTGGAGCTCCTGGCACACCCCGAGGGCTGATATGCCAGTACTTTTATATTTTAAATAAGGTAGGTTTATTAGTGAGGTATGGCATCTTGCAGGGCAGTTCTCCCCATTTATTCTTTTCAGAAGTTTCTGGGCCATTCAAAGTTTTGCATATCACTTTCATTCATAGAAATTTTATTATGCATTTGTCAGTTATACACAAAGTGACATTGGGATGTTCTGTGGTTGCATAAGAATTTTATGATTGCCCTTACGTTATTGAGTCCTGATGGTTTGGTTGGATGGAGCTGAGGTTTTACACCGTATTAATCCTGTACTTCTCGCTGTAGCAGGTGTGCTATTGCTGGACTGTACTACCTTTTTCCCCCAGCCTGGTTTTATTAAATAATTTGGAATGGAAGATCCAGAGTTTTCTCTTGTGGTATACTTTTTAAATATTTAAATACTTCATTGTGGAACTTATAGTCCATAACCAAATTATTCATCATGAAGTTGTATTAGCTTGTATGTTTTGCTAGTTTTACAGTTTATCAGTTCCTTTAGTATTTTTCTTCCCACTTTGTGATTTGTATTTCAATCCACTTTTCATTGGACTCTGTTGTAATTCCTTATGTAGTTTTTAGAGAAGGTAAACAAACTGTTCTTTGAGCTCTTCACTGTTAGGTGGTTGGTCATTGTTGTGGTGCCAGCTGGATTGGGGAGGGCTGGGATGGCAGGCTAAATTCTCTGGGCCATGTTTGATGGATGGGCAGGTGGAAGCTTGAAAGATTTTGCAGGATGTTTATGCAACAGACATGGACAGACTGCCACATAAATGGCAATTAATATATACATGTTTGCTCAGTTCTGTAGGGCGTTAACACTTTTTTCCTGATGTCAGTATACCGGGAAAAGCAAAATAAAGTGCCTAACACTTTTTAAAGAGATATATTAATCCTGACTACATTTATCACAAATAGTTAGTTTTTAAGTTATGTCACTATGGCTTGACGTGGTGGCACATACCTATATTCCCAGCACTTGGGAAGCTGAGGTAGGAAGATTGCTGTGAGTTTGAGGCCAGCCTAGGCTACATAGTCAGTTCAAGGCCAATCTGAACTACAGAGTGAGACCCTGTCTCAAAAAACAAAAACTAAAACAAGACATAAATTATGTGGCTAATTTAGAAATTCTTGCCTTTTAGGGAAATCCAAGGATAATATACATTAATTGAAGTGCAAAAACATGTGACAAACAAAAAATAAATTAATCTTGTTCTCCTTAGTGTTGGTAAAAATTGCTGGGTGGAAACACTCAGCATATTCCCCAGGTTGGTGTTTGTTTGTTTAATGCCAGGCTATGTATTACTATAGGTTAAACATCTTCAGTTGTAAGAAGCAAAGGAAAGTTTTTCTTTTCAAGTTGTTAATGTTACTGGAAATTTTATACTAAGAAGAAAACATAACCCTTATTTTTATAAATAAATGTGTCTCAGTTATACCAAGTATCTAATTTTTTTAATCAAAGCATCCACTTTTCAAACTGCAGACCACATCAACCTATCACTATAGTAATTGCTGTTATTAAGGAGCATAGTGACAACTCTGAGAACTAGGGGCTGTTGATAGGTTGGTCTGGTTAGATGCTTCATTCTCTAATGTGGCATGCTGGAAAAGCTGGAGAAGAGATATCGATTCTTTGGTGGGAATGTAGCTCAGCATGTATTATATGGCAGGTACTGACTGAGCTAAGTATCAGAGAGTCTTAGATAAGAGATAGACATTCTTCATGTTTTTGGAACTGATGGTTGTGGGGGAAATCAAATAGATAAAAATAACACATTATAGGGAAAATGATAAATATAACCAAGTAAACACTTGCAAGGCTTTTATACTGTAAGGAAATATGTTATTTGAGGCAAAGAAAACTTAATAGGGGAGGTTGGCATTTGAGTTCCTCTCTAATGGGAATAAGAGTTCACCAGAGACAACATTGTCAGTAAATCACACCCTCTGATGATTAAAGGTGTGAATTTGTGTAGAAGGGCAGAGATATACTTGCTGAACTTAAAGAAGTGTAATGAATTTTTGTGAAGGGGAAGGGGAGGAGGCAGTAGGAGATAAGGATCAAGATCTGTGTGGAGACCAGACCATTGGGCTGAATAAGAACCCCTGGTCTTCAGTGGTGACAGCGAAGCTCTGTGGTTCAAATTAGAAGGGGTAGTATAAGCCTTAGAGCAGAGGTCAATGGGCTGCAAGGTTGGAATCAGGAAACAAAGGTGAAAAGACAGTGTGAGTTAAGGCAGCGCAGGTGTGGAGGAGAAAATAGGTGGAGGACTGAGTAGAGCTGACACGTGTCTGCAGGAGGCAGGGAAGTGAGACGACAGACGGGTGTTCTTGTGAGAGCCACACTGCGTTGTCTCTTTGAGGAAGACGGGGACAGGGAACCGTGCCAGAGAAGGTCACAGACGTGAACACAGTCCTGGTCTGTAGCCGAGTTCTTTTGCAGTTGAGGTATTAAGCTGACTGAAAGTTGTAAATGTGTTTGTTTAACCAAGTCTGAATTAGATGTGGTTACCTGAATTTACTATAAAGCAACCAAGGATGTGGTGGAAGGGAGACCTTGTTAATAGTAGTAATCTTACAAGTGTTGCATGCAGTAGATTTTTGAAAGCACTTTTTCTGTAGTTATATTCTATTTAATCTTTATAAAAGTAAGCCACTAAGTTTTTCAGTACTAGGGATTGAACCCTGGGACTTAAACATATTACCAAGCAATCCAGCCCTGAGCTACAATCCCTCACCCAACTCTGTTTTTAAAATAAAGAAATCAAGTCTGAAACTAGTAGTGCTTCCAGAATCACGTAGCTAATTAAATAACTCATAGCCAGATTTTCTGATCTTTGGACCTTAATTTTTCTTTTATTCAATTATACTGTCTCTATAAAGAAAATCAAAGTGCACTCAGGGTGTAATGTTTTTTAGTTGGCATCTTGGTGTGTGTGTGCATGTAGAAAGTCATCTGAAAGGTAGCATAAGGTGAGTCTTGCAAACTAAGAGTTGTGAGGTAGGGAAATGAGAGGAGGAACATAGCCAGATGACCAGCATCATGGCAAGGGTCAGGCCTGGTGTGCACTCACATGAGGGTTACAGAAGTCCTGTGAGGGAGGACGGAGGAGAGGTGAGTCAACCCTGGAGTGCGTGGGCTGGACTAAGGAGGCCTGGGATGGCAGGCTAAATTCTCTGTACCATATTTGATGGATGGGTGGACAAAGGCCTGAAAGAGTCTACAGGATGTTCATGCAGCAGACATTGACAGACTGCCATGTAAATGCCAGCCACCTTCACATTAGATATTACTTGGGTGGACCCTCCAGGAGTATTTGTAATCACTTTGAAATGGTAATTCTGGCGCCTTTGTCAAATTAAAGGTCCAAGATATGAGCAGGAGGAGACCAGTTAAAAACTCACTAAATGACGGGGAGGATAGATATCAGTGACATCACAGGGGCAAAATAGCTACAATTGGAGATACTATAAGTGGAAGAAAAGTTGAAGTTTTCAAATTTAGATGACTTCAGTTTTCTTAATAGGAAGAGGTAAGGTCTTTGAATTTGATCGGTCAATATAATATTGCCAGATGTTTAAGAACAGTGTAAAAATCTCCCACGTCTCCTACCTTATGGGGAAAGGAATAAGGAATTGAGAGGGACAACTAGAAGAATGAGCCCAGCAACCGTCAGGTAGAGTGGTTCCAATCAGGTTGATATTGGGCCCCGCCTGTCCCTGTCCCTGTCCCCGTCCCCACCCCCATCCTTATGTGTACTTCTGGAGAGCAAATAGAAGAATTTCTTGGGACTTCCGGGAAGATGGCGACCGGGTAGCCAGCAGAGAGAGAACCTCCCAGAGGATTACCACCCAAACAATGAAATATAACAATATGAAGACAGAAATAAGGACTTCCGGGAAGAAGACGACCAGCCGAGAGAGCGAGTGCGGAGGGAAGAACGGCTTCAGCTCCTGAACCCGACAGAGAACGCGCTACTGGGACAAACTGCACCAAACCGGGC